>JAWPHD010011343.1:0-84860 GCA_037043455.1 Cyrtodaria siliqua
CTTCTAGAAGCAGGGATCCCACCTGAAAATCTGGGATCCTCGGGATCCTGGGACACTGTTAGTGTCGAAGCCTGGTTGTTCCTTACAGACTCGTAGTACATGTAGTTATTTTATAGTTTATTAGCCTTCAGTTATTTATTTGTATGATGATGTTGGTGTAGAAATATAGGTTCTACACAATCATAGTGATTGAGACATCTGTGGGGAGAAAAATAATACGTTAAAATCAATTAGATTTATAAATACTGATATAAATTTTGAGCAGGTTGTTTAAATTAATACTCAGGTAACTATATCGATTAAAATTATCTGAAAGAAGATGCGCAGCTATATAATCATGAATACCATTGGTCATTTCACTGAGTTTTCACACCTGCTTTATACATTGTGTCCATCGTGCAAATGAAATATAAACAATCATAACATTTTATCCAATTTGTTTTATAAATTCAACATTTAACAGGTACTTGAGTAACTCTGTATTTTTTGTGGTAACTGACAATGTTCCTAATGTTATAAAAACAAATTTCAGTATTTTTCATTTGTTTCAATTAGAATTGAACGATTTAATAGGAATGCGTAACAATTATGCAATTTGGTGTATCTTTGGACTTAAACATTATGGCTTTATAAATACTAAATTTGACGATTATTTTTAAATTAATAAATGCAGATTGCTAGCTGCTTAAGTGGAAAATAATATTGAAGTACTTTTGATCTGAACAGTGAGGAAAAACTTCTTTTTGGTTTGAGGCTTTATCTAAAATCTAGAACTATTTGATCATGCGCTACATTTTACTATTGCCATTGATGTTTAAAAAATATAATAGAAAGACACATACTGTTTGGACAACAACAAAAAAAGAGCGGAAAAAACAAGTTTTTAGTAAAATTTGATGATTTGTAATGTAGAGACTAAGTTCTCCCTAGTTTTTAATTGACTGTTACAATCATACATGTGCCCATCCAAGTTAAATGTTAAACTTTGGTGTAATATATAAATAAAATATAAGTTATTAAGTGTGATTAATAATAAAATTGGCTTGTAGAACAATAGGCCTATCTAAGGGAAATACTAACTGCAGTGTAATAAACTGAGATTTGAATTTTACTTAATTTCCTTTACTTATGAAAGCCTATGCTGAAAAATCTTATGTTTAATTCGCCCCGTGTGGTTACGGGGCAAAGAATAGGGCCACTGCAGATCCCGTTAGAGGGGAAGTCAGAGGGGTAGAACCCCCCAAACTCATGTTCATTTTATCATTTTTTGTTCATGCTCATTAAAGGTCTTTATCATGACCCCTGCATTGTTTCAGGTGCCATCTCACTCATATCACTAGAGCAGTGGCAGAAAAACCATAACTTGGCTCCAGCGTAAATGGAGTTTCTACAATAGAATTTGCAGCAACTCTGCAGTTCAGGGTGAGAAGGTTCTAGGCCCAGTCTCCATATTTTATCTCGATGTACATGGATGATGAGCCTGGCATGTTCATTCCTGTTAGGCGCCATATAACCTTTCATGTGTTGGTGCGCCTTAAAACCCCAATTCATTTAAGTTTAATTCTGTAGAGGTATTGGGTTTGATCTAAAGGGTTACAATAGAAACTTTTAAACATGCTGGGGAGACGGATGCACATTTTGTTATAAAATCAGCTCCATTAGAATGTTTGCTTTACCTCTTGATGGGACACACGGCATCTTGTTTTTATCAGGTATTAAATTAGCATCTGATTATTAACCCAATATGCTTTTAACTTTAAACCTGTTTGCAAATAAATGACTTCCTTTAGTGGACCCATGATCGAAAAGTCCTGGGTTTGATCCCTGCCATGACCATTTGCATTGTGTCGCTGAGCAAGACACTTTATCTGCATTTGCTTAGTACTGGTTCTACCCAGGAAGACATTGAGAGTGATTCAAATAAGTTCATAGAGCATTCGTAACAATCAATGTAAAATAAATAAGTTTAAACTAAATAAATAAAAATTCCAATTTTCAGAATGTTTTTGTTGTTCTACCTTAGGTTTAAATATATTATTGATGAAATACAATTAACAGTTAGTAATATTTAAAAAAAGATGGCTTAGAACTTATCTAATAATTAATGCAAGTTAGTAGAAAACTTAACTAACTATATGCCAAAAGCTTAAAAGAAATCGCGGTTGCAGTGTGTCCCTTTAAAGGGACTAGATCTATTTGTCTATTTATAATGACTATATTGTAGTATACTTTAAAAATGTAAGTGTAATTTATCATAAAAAAAAAAAATTTGTAGCATTTTACCATATTCATTTAAGTTATTGATGCGATGTTGAACATCCAATATGTTAATTTATGTAGTATAAGTTTCTTTTAATATTTATTAAAGGTATCCAGTATGCAGTATTTGACCAAGTCTTAACCTTCAAGCGTGCATAGATAGTAACATAAATTAGTTTGTGTTTGAGTTTTATCAGTTAAAAGGCAAGAAAGGTTCATTTTATGGTGCACATTTGCAGCTTGGTGATGGTTGCCTTTGACAAATCATGCAGTCGCTCACTCGTGAAAGTTACCATTCCAAAAGCAACTCAAGGTGGCCGGTGTTAATTTATGCTTGAACACATTTATTTCAACAACGCTTATTTATTTTAGCATCATATGTTCGGATCCCACTGGGACTCAACTTGTGAGAAAGTGTCGATTCTTACAGATGATGAGAGATATAAAGTACTGGTGCTTCCCAGGAAAAATGGGGTGGTTCGCATCTACCACAAAAAAAAAGACTCGTATATGGTTTAAAATGTGTTAAAATTGATGTAAAACAGAATTTAAACTAACAAACAGATATAAAAAAAAATATATATAAATATAAGGATTGAATTCTATATGTTTATCTTTCATTGGGGTCTGGACAGATTTTTAGGTAGTTTTAAATAAAGCTGTTGGGCTATCAAGTCTTTCGAGCTCAGGACTCTAAATTTAAATTATCGCAAATGAAAGATACAATCCTTAACACAATTCACTGAAGTGTGGGTGTTGACAGTACATGGTATATGTTGAGGTTGTGTATATAGATAACAATAACATCTAACAGATGTTGTATATTTATTTTTGCAAGAATGTTCTTTAGACTAGCAGGTTATATTACTACATGTTTTCATGATAGCTTAATATTGTTCTATATAGGTTTCAAACTTATACATATTCTGCTTGTAAAATTATTCATGATTTAAACTTTCTTGCTATATTTACTGTATAAATGCCATGATAAGAAACCGGAATTATAGATTGCAAAATGACCTTTTTGTGTGGGTGCGCTGTGAAACGTTATTCAACTTGATCAATGTCTCTATTTTTGGGATCCAAGCTGCGTATCTGGCCTGTCTGAATGGATGTATATGGCACACTACATGATAAGGCGTATGCCTAAGTCTAAATATAAATCCTATATACATGAAGAAAAATTCTAAAATTTGATAAAACATTTGAAAACATTACACTTAAGGGCTATTCATTCCATTAAAACATACCTGGGACCCGGGAAGGCAATTTAATAAACATCTATGGTTGAACCCTATTTTATGAAATTCGCTTCTTTTAACTCAACTTTGCATCGTTGGGTGGGTGTTCAATTTCAAAAGTGCCTTCCTCGGGTCCCATGAATGTTTTAATGGAATAGCCCTAAAAGTCTTTCCCAATTTATTTGTGTTTAAAATTATCATTGACTGTTTTTTGTATTATTCTTCACCCATGTTATAACTAACATTGTTTTACATAAGTGTGTTCCATTTCCTTGTGTTCAATCATTTATATATTTTGTCTGTTCTGATGCGTTACGAAGTTCACCATACAAGCTTCACACATTTTTTGCTAAAATAAATGCCTTAGCTATGGAGCACCAGTAAACAGTATGAGATGCCTTTGGAACAAAACACGTTTTTTCCAAGGCAGAATCTTTAAACTAAGATGTAAGAGAAACACATCTTGGGTCCGTTTTATGAAACATCTTATGATAATTTTGATCGTAAATCAAATTATTAAATGCTATATGTTACGTTAAACAGATAAAACGATTTTCTGTAACTATCTAATACATATGTTGTTAATGCAATATTTCCACCCTTCATTGCTTGCTTCGAGCTTTGGCAGAAAAACAATAACGTGGCTCCAGCGTAAATGGAGTTTCTACGATAGAATTTGCAGCAACTCTGCAGTTCAGGGTGAGAAGGTTCTAGGCCCATTTTCCATATTTTATCTCGATGTACATGGAAGATGAGCCTGGCATGTTCATGCCTTTTAGGCGCCATATAACCTTTATATGTGTTGGTGCGCCTTAAAACCTAATTCAATTCAATTCAAATACTTTTAAGGAAAATGGCTGAAGGTGTTTTATTTTGACTTAAGATCAAAATTATTGCAGGTTGTTTCATAAAACAGGGCCCTGCTTATAAGTGGTAATACATGAAGGCTTTCAGATAATATTCTAAATACTGTGATTGATCAAACAGCATGTTTCCCTGTCGTTTAAAAACAGTATTGTCTTTGCAGAACACTTGTTAGATTGCACATGGGGTTGTTATTTGAACAACAAAATAAATAGTCAAAATGTTTTTTAAATTTACTAGGCCCGTTCTCCATATTTTATCTCGATGTACATGGAGGATGAGCCTGGTATGTTGATTCCTGTTAGTCGCCATATAACCTTTCATGTGTTGGTGCGCCTTTCATAACCCCAAATCAATAAAATTTACTTTTAAAAAATTGTCGAAGCCCGATTGCTTTGTATAAAAAATAATTATTTATTTAAAAATAAGTTCATTGTACAAAGGAGAACACCTTATTTAGTTACTTTTTGCTATACAGTACTACATGCTATCATGATAGAATAATTTAGAATTATAGTTTACTCTCAGGGCACCATAATCAGTTTTATTCTATAAAATATTATTTTAAATTCCACCTTCATCACACATAGTGGTTTAAAGGGACACACGACAATCTTGATATATATATTTTTTTATCACAGTATCTCGTTAGCGTTGGTTATTCTTCATTACACGCATGTTAACAAGTGATTAATGATGATCATTTGATAGTTTAATGGGCAAGACACTTTACCTTAGCCTCGACCGTCGGATGGGGACGTAAACCGGGCGGTCCCGTGTATCGGTCTATCCTCCGAGCACGTCAAAGAACCATAGGAATCTATTCGATAATAAGAGTAGGGCACGGTTCCCGGATTCCTATGTATCCTTCCCCTCTCTCTGGGGCGTCCGTAAATAACCTATACTGTGTTGATGAGCCGTTAAACAACATTCAATTCAATTCAATTGAATAGTTTAAAGCATATTATGAAATGTTTGTTTATATTACACCAATAAATATATTTAAAGGTAAGGTAGAATATGAAGACAGTTTTAAAAAAATCAAAATTTTATAACCTTTTATTTAATTGTGTTGTATGCAAGTGTGCTTAAAGTCAAAATTATACCTGATTAATAAATCAAGCCCCGTGTAGTTCCGGGGGCCCCGTTTGGTCACGGGGCAAAGAATAGGGCCACTTCAGATCCCTTTGGAGGGGTAAGCAGAGAGGTAGAAGGTAGAATCCCCACACCCCCAAATTCATGTTCATTTTATCATTTTTTGTTCATGGAAGATGAGCCTGGCCTGTTAGGTGCCATATAACCTTTTCATGTGTTGCTGCGCCTTAAAATCCAAATTCAATTCAATTCAATGAAAACATTTTTTAAAAAATTCAAATTTTATAACCTTTTATTTAATTGTGTTGTATGCAAGTGTGCTTAAAGTCAAAATTATACCTGATTAATAAATCAAGCCCCGTGTTGTTCCCGGGGGCCCTGTTTGCTCACGGGGCAAAGAATAGGGCCACTGCAGATTCCTTTGGAGGGGTACGCAGAGGGGTAGAATCTCCCCAAATTCATGTTCATTTTATCATATTTTGTTCATGTTCATTAAAGGTCTTCATCATGATCCCTGCATTGTTTCAGGTGCCATCTTGCTCACATCAAAAGGGCAGTGGCAGAAAAACAATAAACATGGCTCCAGCGTAAATGGAGTTTCTACGATAGAATTTGCAGCAACTCTGCAGTTCAGGGTGAGAAGGTTCTTGGCCCATTTTCCATATTTTATCTCAGTGTACATGGAGGATGAGCCTGGCATGTTCATGCCTGTTAGGCGCCATATAACCTTTCATGTGTTGGTGCGCCTTAAACCCAATGCAATTAAATAAATCGTGTTGAATGCAAGTGTGTTTAAAGTCAAAATTATACCTGATTATATAAAAGTGCTTATTTTAATGCTTAATACAAACTTAAATGTTGCTGTGTGTCCCTTTAATGTTTGTATCTCAGGAGTTTTAAAAGTGTAAAAATAATAAATGTTTAATGGAGAAATCTATACAGACTTTATCAAATATATTTATATAAATTTTTATTAAATCAGATCTTTAGATATATGCAAATGGTAGATTTTATTGAAAATCAGGTGAAGTTATTTCCTCAGTTATTTTTAAAATGAATTTGCTTGATAGAGTCAATAGGAAATGGTAACATACTGGTAGTTCTTTATAGTGTATTTCGTGGTGTCGTTAAGTATAGGGTAGACACATACAAGCTTTATATACACCCATTTTGCTAGTGCAGATCAAAATGTCAATTCTTATTGTTCGTCGTTCTCTTTAAAAAAAAGTATTACCATTAAATGATATGGTTCAAAGGCATAACTCCAAACTATTAAATTAGAAAACATGTTGTACCTGATATGTTTGTGTGTGAAGTTTCGGGTATTATTGTTTGTGTATTGTTTCAGGTGCCATCTCACTCATATCACTAGAGCAGTGGCAGAAAAACTATAACGTGGCTCCAGCGTTAATGGAGTGTCTACAATAGAATTTGCAGCAACTCTGCAGTTCAGGTTGAGAAGGTTCTAGGCCCGTTCTCCATATTTTATCTCGATGTACATGGAGGATGAGCCTGGCATGTTCATTCCTGTTAGGCACCATATAACCTTTCATGTGTTGGTGCACCTTAAAACCCAAATTCAATTCCTTGGAAAATGGCATTATGTCACAGAACAAGCTGGTACTTTATAAAGGACTGATAAAGTAAAACTTCGAGTCAATGTCAGACTGAAGTCCAAGAATTCTATTTTCTTTATCACCAGATTAAAATGCACAGTCAGTACAAGTTCATTTTATATAAAAATTTGTAAGTTTAAAATTTCGTCTAATTTTGCACCAATGTTGGTACAAAATGTAGCCAGTCCAGTGTTGTAACCTTCATCTATTCATGGATGTTGTACACTTTTTTTATTGGAATGTAATGTGTTGGTGCGCCTTAAAACCCCAATTCAATTCAATTATATGTTACTTAATATTAACCTATGGCTGCTATGCAGTCTGTACTCCGTAAAGTATGGAATATTTCACAATAACCGAAAATTATACCATGGCAGACTATGGTATAATTTTCGGCTTTTAATGCAATAGGTTAAAACAGATATTCTTGTGTTTTTTATATGTAGCGTAAATTATACCATAGTATGGTGACCTTTCCTTCTGCATTAACCACACTCGACTACATCTCGTGCAGACTCGACTACATCTCGTGCATCTCGTGCAGACTCGACTACATCTCGTGCAGACTCTACTACGTCTCGTGCAGTTAATGCCAAGGGAAAGGTCACCAAACTATGGTATAATTTACGCTACACATAAAAACAGGAGAATATCAATGATATATCTATAACTTTTATGTGTTTTGAGCGTTCTGAGTGGATCAGTACCTATGTATATACTTACTGATCACTAGGAAAATAGCAGCAATTCATCAGGACATGTTCAGGATAAAAGGGACACATGACAATCTTAACAATCTTTTTTCTTCTAAACTTGAGGCATCCAATAGTTTTTCTGCATAACTTACATATTGGCAAATAATTGCTAAAATTGTTAAAGCGAATTGTTTTACATATTGCTAATTGTTGATCAAAATACACAAATAATATAGTTAAACCTATTATGGAATAACCCTACACATATTAAAACTTGGATTAATTAATTGAGGTGTTCATTTTAAAGCATGTAAAATACTCTAAGATTGCTGTGTGACCCTTTAAATTGTATAGTTTTAAAATACTGTAATTTAATAAGCATAAGGATATTCATTAAGATCATAATAGATAAATACCAATTTAAGGAGGTTTAAAATTATTACATTTGAGTCCCTGTCCATTAGATAAATAGATAAATACCAATTTAAGGAGGTTTGAAATGATTGCTTTTGAGTCCCATAGCAGAGCCCCATGTTTCGGGGCATTCAAGGGGATAAATGCCTAATCCTTTCATGTTATTAAGAGGCAACTAGTAGGGGTTTAGCATTTGGGGTTGGATAAATGGTTAAACAGCTATTGTGAAGTGTCTGAATCATTGACTCATATTTTTTATCTTGAAAATGAATTTTGGATAATGAGAGATCATATCCAGCTTGGCACCATATAATCTGTATTTTGTTGGGGTGCCATAAAAAATGACATTCAATTCTTTACATGTGGTGGTTATTTCTTTAATAGCAGTTCTGCATGTGAGAAGGTTCTAGGCCCACTCTGCATATTTTTATCTAAATGGAAAGTGAACCGGGAATGTTCATTTCTGTGGGCACCATATAACCTTTTTGCGTTGGCGCCGTAAAACCCCAATACAACTTAAATGATTTTAATAAAAAGAAATCCCGTTCGGTGCCTGGGGATGCCACCTGAGTGTTGAAGAATAGGTCCAACGAGACCATGACTACTGTTGTGTCAGCGGAGGTGACTAAATGATGTATTTACATGTAACTGCAATAGAGAAGTAAGGTTATAAGTCCAGTCTGCATATATATCTGGGTTGGGAATGTATTGTTTTTATCACTGTCCTTTAAACATCAATTCATCATAAAATTATTACAACTACACGTATGTCTACTCTACTCTTTATTACACGTATGTCTACTCTACTCTTTATTAAGTGTACCGTGGCATAGACCTCAGGTGAGTTTTGCAAATCAACATTGTCGTACACTATATCGTTGGGCAGCTGAATTTAAAATATGCAAGATTTCATATATAATATTAGAATACACCATGTTCACAATGTTTCATGATTGTAAAACACGGAGGTAGGCCATTTCGGGAAAACAGAATATCTGAAAGTTGAAACTGCTTCAGGTACATTACTATAAAGCTAGTTCATGATGGTTTTCATATTTAAATGTTGCTTGACATGAACATGTGGGAACAGTTGAACTTGTTGGCAGTGTTTTGGCTCAAGGAGTCTTCAGTGTTTAAAGGGTTGCATTTGTTCAAAGTGTTGTTGATAATTTTGAATGTTTTAACATTCCTCGACTTGCTATTGTCTCAGTGGTTATAGTTAACTTTTTTGAAATCAGAATCAAAATAAAATATTACACGCTAAAAATGTTTATCAGTCGTTTTCTGAATATCTCCGAACCACATGTTTGAAGCCAATAATTCAAAGGGGACTTAACGCAAACTATTTGATTTGATGAGCGCTTGAGTTGTCTCAAATATTATAAACATGAACAAGCATAAGGACATAGCCAGTCTATAATATTCCCATCTTTCCATCGTATACAAAGCGTATGTCTGGTTCTAGTGGATTGTGAAACATGTACGTGTTACTGGATAAATACAAAGTTCTCATTTATCAATGTGATTGCAGAGTTCAACGCAGAACTCGTTGAACCCTCCAGTTCAATAATACATTAGTCGTAACACCTGAATATTAAAGTGGTGTTCATTCCGTTTTTTTAACCTATTAGAAAATGGTATCCATATTAAAACTGGAATAGAGATTCATGATGGGGCAGTCAAAATGTGGACACACGCATTTGTGATATTGCAAGTATAGTTACCACATTTTGCACAAGTTGAGATTGTGACATTCTGATAATGTGTTGTAACACTACAGTATAGAAATTCGGAAGTGCAACTTTATTCTGTACTGTACGGTATGATATCCTAAATATTACTGACCGTATGGAATGGAACATTGAAATCAAACGTTCATGACTTTTCAAAAAAATACAAGATATAAATCAACGTTTAAGTGCAAAAGCTATGGAAAATGTTCATAGTTAACACAAACCTTTAGTAAGAACTGGAAACTGGTATTTCATTGTTTGCTCTGCACTGCAGTGCTCGTGTGTATTGGATTTATATTCACACATTTTGTTCTAAAATGTTCAACGTAAAACACGATTGAATATAAAGTTTCTCGGAATATATGTTTACACATTGTCTCTCACATTATTTGCGAGTGGCAGAGCGTGTTCAAACTATATTTTGACTACCCATGTACATCATTGTAACGTGTTTTTCTTTTTATTGGTAAATTGTTGTTTACATTGATAAACTTGAAACTCACTATCAGTTCTAGGTTATTATTATATTATATTAAAAGTATGTAGAATGTTTGTGGTGTTGTGTTGCATTTGAAGCCAGTGTTGCCATTTGAAGCGACCGAGTCAGTCAGCTGCCATTTGAGCTACCAGTAGTTGTCGGTAGATTTCATCCTTACTGCAAACGTGGAAACGTAGCTCCATCGTAAATGGAGTGTATACTATAGAATTTGCAGCAACTCTGCAGGTAAGAAGGTTTTAGGCCCATAGAATGTGCAGCAACTCTGCAGGTAAGAAGGTTTTAGGCCCATTTTGTAGATTTTTTCTTGACGTGGTATGTTCATTCCTGTTAGGCGCCATATAACCTTTCATGTGTTGGTGCGCCTTAAAACCCAATTGAATTCAATTCATCCGTTACTGACGAATAAACAACACATTGCAGTCAGCCGCGGCTTCGACCATGATAATATTACAAATGCACAAGAACGCAGGAACCAAGTCTGCCCTTTGTTTTCACAGAACAACTGCACAAATGTTCAAAATATCTTCATGAAACTTGCGACTCATCAACCAAGTGGTATTATGGTGCTGTTTAAAATATACCACTTTACATGTCAATCTGTTTTAGCTCACCAGTGCCGAAGGTTCAAAGTTGATCATTTGGGATCACTATTTTTTTGCATGTTTTGTATAGCATTATAAAAGAAAAACTTATCTCTTAAAACCACAAGGCTGTCATATCTTGCATGTAGCATAAGCTTATGGTCCTCAACCTTGTTTGTTCAACATGTACAAATTGTGATAATATGGATGAATTTGGCCTTTTCCCGGAGCTGGGATAGGGTGGGGGTAACAGTTTTAGAGAGAGAGAGAGAGATCCTCTAACAAGTTGGTTCAACTGGTGTCTGCTTCTCTGAGCCTACGAGGCACAGATCTCTCATATTTTATATTGCAACTACCATACGCTTATGATTCTCTACCACGTTCAAGGTTCGATATAGGATTTGCTAATAGGGGTGTGGTGGGTATGCGAAACTTTGAAAAACATTTGACAATCAAAAAAATATAAAATGAATTTTCATAACTTTTCAGATTTTGTGTGTATGTCGGAACGGTGGGTGGGGCGTCCGTGGCCGATGGGTTATTTACTTGAAATCACTTGCTCCTCACCACTGTGGCTTCGATCTCTTAACAGGCCTAGGAATCTTTATGTGGGGAAGATATCTGGACAGGTCGCCTTATGACCTTAGCTGTTGTTCGACTATAAAATCAAATTCAGTTGGGAGTGGGGACCTGAATCCGCCCCACTTCCATGAATCCGCGCCCGTCCACATACTCTGAAACCATATGCTTAAATATATGATTGGTTAAATGTACATGTAATCAATATAATACAGAATTGGTAATATGCAAAAACAATTTGCTTTGAACTGTTCAAATAAGTAATTATTTGCAAATACGTAATATATCTAGAAAACTTACGGAACGCCGCGAGTTCTAAAATAACCAAAAATGCTGTGTGTCCCTATTATACGTGTGTGACCATCCAGTAAAGGGACAACCGTTTAGGTGGTGACAATAACGTAAATGTTATTATAATAAAGTACACAATCCAGTATTCGTCTGTTTAATATATATGGTTAATACTCCCGTTTATATTCTAATAATATATCGTTCTTTCAAAACTGTTCTTTCTTTCAATTAAGACCATTCCATTTATGTGACAAAGGGGTGTTTTGAGTTTAAAATGTAAACCCCGATCAGCCGGCTGATCTGGGTTTACAGTGGACGCAAAGGGTATTATAGATAGTCATGCTTAGCGGGTTAATGGTTATGTACAGGGCTGCCAACATTTTTTAACAAAACATACAGACATTTGAAGATTTAAGAAAGAAATCGTTAAACATAGCTTTTAGCATTGATTTTTAGGCGTGCTTTTTGTGCATTTAATACCTATACATCTTTTGATAATGGAGTCAAATACTTCCACCTGCAAAAACAGACTGACAGATATGCGTAAGCCCAGCTACGCGTCTGCAGGATGAACTACACCCAATGGAACGCAACACAGAAATCGCTGCAGCGGTTAGAAGCGGACAGGAAGCTAAACATGGCACCACACTTCGATGAAACTAATGCAACTGGCGCTTCATTTTGGGCAACATGGCGTCCAGTAATTTGGAGGATGCTGAATCGAAGTAACTCGTCCACAGCTGCAAAGCTATTCCTTGATATAATATTGTTTCAATTGTTCCCATTACATAGCTGTCATGGCCCAGTGGAAGTCAAGCGTGAGACGGAACCCACGGGGCGGTTGTCCCTTGATTAGGGGTATGTGGGGTGAAGCCAGCCAAAGTCCGAGACGGTCTGTGTTTTTTGTTTAGAGGTGTACTTGTAATACTGTTCATATGCTCACAGACATATTAATAAACAGATAGGAAACGTCCTATCTTAACCAAGGAAGTAACCAAAATATCACGTGGCACCTTAACTTTTTCTTCTATCTCCTCTCTCAATTATTCACCGATTTTGATGAGAATACATTCAAACGATTCATAGTGAATATCAAAATGGTATTATAATAATTTATGTTTATTTTAAAAGTAAGAATTTGTATGAAAAGATGTTTAAAGTTAAAAATGTCATCATTTTTCGCTTTTCTCTTAAAAATCAAGGTTTTGACATACTCAAAGTTTCCGTCAAACTCATTTTTTGCTCTAAATGTAAGAGAAAAATACTATCATTTGTGATGGTATTTGGCATGAATGAAACTTGTATCTATAAAACTCTTCATAATATGTGTGTTTAAAGTTGGGAAATAATTTGTGAAATTATCGCACTGTGCCACGTGAAATTTAGATAGTTTTCGTAGTGTCCAATCTATTTGTTATTAGGTCTGTGATATGATCATACATTGTTACTGAATTAATTTAAGTCACACAAAATACGGAAGCTGGAAGGAAAGTTGTGTCATATAGGGCCCTGACGGAAGCGATGCGTAACTCCTGGCTAAACTATACTCAATTTTTATCGATTTTTAGTATAAAACATCCTAAATTTTAATTAAAAGACTACAAACAAAAAAAAATTGGTCATTATTTTTAGAATACCTGAGAACGTAAAATGTATGCGCGTGAACGTGATTTGACACAAAAATACGTGAGTTCGTGAGACTTGTCAGGTATGCCATTAGATCAGTTTTATAATAAATACTGAAAAGGGCTCCTTTGGATGCAACAAACAATAGCAAGAGAGAAAAGTAGCAGATTCGGTTTTATTGAGTCTGTTCATGAAGGGTAATGTAAAGTGCAACGCCTCTCACGCCTCCTAGCACCGGCTAAAGCGATATTCTAATTTAAAGCTACAAAAATTGGGGTTGAATATCCCAAAGGACCAATACGTAATAACACTAAAAGTCGAACTGGAAATGTAGCATTCAAGGACCACAGTCAACCAAAATCACGCACAGAAACAAATAATAATTACAAAGATGAATAAAAGGCAAGATATGACATCACAAACATAAAATGGTTGACAATAGGGCTACCACTTTGGAACGGACAGAGGCAAAAAAAGGCCTCGGGGTAGGGGGAATTAAACCAGGGTTTAGGGTGTACAAAACGTTTCTCTTATTTTATTGTTATCTAAATAAAACGGGACAGTGTAAATAAAAATATCCCCGCCAGGTTATATTTTCTAACAAACAAAACAGCATTACTAGGCAATATAAGTATAACACATGCATGTTCATGTATAGATGAATATAAAAAACAAAAGCCTAGAAAGCCACAAAGCCAGAAAGCCAGTACTCAATAGGACCCCTCCATTAGGGAAAAGGTCCGTTACCAAATCGCAAAATCCGTTCCATACTGCATGTACGTATATCATTACTTATATAGAATTAAAGATGAATGACCACCCTTTTTGTAGTATTATCAATTAACACATTTATATGGTGGCTGATTTCTGCCATTGTCATTTTTTCGTCTTTTCGTTATTTCGCCCCCGAAAAGACGACAGAATGAAAAGACGACAGGACGAAAAGACGACAAATGCAGCGCGAAAAGACGACAGAACGAAAAGACGACATCTAACGACAAAACGAAAAGACGCCATTTCAAGGGCGAAAAGACGACAGAACGCCACGCGAGAAGACGAAAAGTCGACACTTCAGCGCGAAAAGACGCCATTTGATATTGTAATATAATAATAGACACGATTTTGGCTCATATTCTTCGATCTATTCAAACAAATGGCAAGCAAAATATTGACATTTAAATTTAACTTTCCAGGACCGTTTGTTGAAACCATCATATCACAATGATTATACCTTATATTTATCCATGTAGGGTGCAGGCCTGCCATTTCTCAGGCTTTGCGCCGGTAATTATCGGCTTTTTGATTAGATTACCGGCTTACCGGCTTTTCTGTTAAAATTGCCGGCTTTTTCAAAAAGAAAAGTCACATTTTATTAGTACCCATTTACTGGTAAAGTGTCTATCCCTCCGGGCCCCGTAGGGGTAACGCGTTAAGACACTTTACCACTGCCACCATTCTCTTTAGGGTGTCCTGTCCCTAAGTTGGCGCCAAAAATGGCGGGAAATGCAGATATGCATTTTTCTGCCTAACAAAGGGGTCAGGGGCGTACCTGGAGCATTTTGAAATGTACGCCAGATATGAGGGTAGGTGTGGGAGTGTGTTTCCCCCTCCCGCCGGTGGGCACCCCAAGAACATTTTGAAAATTAGGAGGCAAATGATGCGTTCTCAAGCTATATTTCAGCGTTAATATGGCATTTTGAACTTTTATTTTTTCACTTTTGCTGGCGAATACTTTTGCTGGCGAATTGTACGCATTGGCGTACGTGCGTAAGCCTGGATACGCGCCTGGGGGTGACCTAATAAATTTTGTTTTATTAGACACTGACCAATAGAGCAAATCAATGCGGAATCCCTCGTTGTTTATTGTACGTGACGCTATCTGACGTCATGCAAGTAACGTTGCCTGACGTCATAAAACAAGCGAAAAAGAACAACATGGCGGCGTCCTCGATAAACGTAACATTTTGAGAAATAGGTAATAATAGTAATTCATACCGAACATGTGAATAATCTACCTGATAAATAGAATATTATGTCAGTGCCTTTTACTATCAAGTTTATTAGGCTCGGCACAAAAACGAAGAATGGCTCGGCAAAGCCTCGGCATTCTTCGTTTTCTAAGCCTCGCCTAATAAACTTTATAGTAAAATGCACTGACATAATATTCTCTATTTTTATTTCAGTTATGTCTTTAGATACAGCAGTTGGAAATACACAACAACAAAATGAATTGGGTATTGGTCAAGATGTTTGAGGGGGTCCAGGCATTGTACAGACGTTTAGCAGAAAAGAAGACGAAGGAAGTTCAGAGAATGTTACTTTTAGCAATACTTTTATACATTTTCTAGGTCCAGGTACTTCATTTTTCAGGAGCAGAAATACAGACAAACAGTGATGATGAATTAGTATTCTCATTCGATTTTGAAGGTAGTATATTACCTTACAATATATGTAAAGCAGCAGTGAAATCATCTCACCTATTTAAACATTTTAATAGATGTAATTCATATAGAATATTAAATCATTCTGCAACTTGAACATACTTAATATGTAGCAGAGATGAAATACAAGCTGATGGTCGTATTGTAACTACACCACAGTATTGAAGTATTTAAAGATACAAATGGTAAATTTCGAGCCAATAATATTGTTGCAATAGATGGTCGAAATATGTTCGATATCCATTCAGGATATAGAAGAACAGAACCATTAACTAATGATGAAGATTTACTTCCAAGAGCTAAAATACACTTTCCTTCTGAAATGCATAACAGTACTAAAAAGAAATATTAAAAGATTTTAAAGTAAGAGCATTTGATGGATGTATATAATGGTTTATTTGATGTAAGTCATTTGAAAACAGGAAGCGATTACAAGGTAAGTCATTCATTTGATAGCGGAATAATACCTACATGATGCTTTGCAGATATGTCTAAACTAGCATGTAATAAAAATAAATTAGTACTAGCAGACAACATGTTAGATACAGTATGGGGTATTCAAGAAAATATGGCAACACAACAAAAACAGGTCACCAATAATTCCAGCTCCAACACACTTCTTTAGATTTGCACCTTATTACACTGCAACTGGTAGAGCAGAAAGAAGAGCATAATTCAAATGTACATATTCAACAACAATGCAATTCTACTATTCCCCAGATGTCGGAATCGACATGTTTATGCAGGGCTCTCAGGGAGAAAGACTCAATTATCCGTATACTGACCCTTATGATAATGCAGCTGCTGATATTTATAGGTTTAACTGGGGTGTTCATGCAGAAGATTTTGTCATGCCTTTAACTTCATATGAAATGACTGTAGCAGCAACAGGTCAAAATGGAAATATAGATTTAACTTAACCTATAACTGATCCACAATATGCCACTCAATTAGCTACAACTGTACAAGCAATAGTTGAAAGCTCATTAAAAGCAGCATGATTTACATTTGAAAAAGTCCCACTAACAGACAATACTATGCCCGTAAATAAAATAAAAAATACAGCTAAAGAACCTGTACCAAATAATTAGATGCAGAATGGTCACAAGAAGAAATGAATGTAGCAGGATTTAGTGATGAAGAAATTACAAATATAAGAAATGAATTAGAATATGTAGGCCTACCACCGACAAACGAAGTCCAATATGAAATAAATAATGGTTTAATAACTGATGATAATTCAAAACCATTATTATCAATAAGATCAGGAGTAAATACAGATGATGGTTTAACAGTAAGAAATACTAGGTTTTACAGACCTGCAGAAGCTTGGAAAGCTATAGGTGTAGATGTACCACCAGTATGGACAATCCCAGAAAGTAGAAGGTATACTCCATGGCCTATATTTGGAGAACATGGTCATGTAATTAAAAAGATGTGCCAAATAGAAAATGTAGAAGCAGTAGCAAAATTAAATCAAAAATATATTAAAGACAAACTAGATGTAGTTGATAGAGTAGAAGTAATACAACGTAAATCAGATTTTAAAATGCATCATAAACAATTATAAGAAATACCTGCTCAAAAACTTAGTCAAGCAACTCTAACAACACCATTACAGGTACTAGGACCATAAGTAGGCCCAGAATTCCCATCTTCACGACAAAATTCGGAGTATACAGTCAGATATAGACGCTCTACGGATCGTGGTCAGAACTTGATCCAGATGATCAATCACAGCCACCAGCAAAGAGGAAGAAACCCGGAAGCGGGAGCGGGTCCTAGTCAGCATACATAGTGAGTCAAAATGAGTTTCGTTTCTTTTTAAGCTGATGTTGATTATTTAACCAAATACAATGAACCCAAAAGATACCAATGGGATACAGTTACAGCATTTATGTTGTATAATAAATACTGGATGAGCATACCAAAAGTCAAATTCGCAAGAAACAATGCAACTCAAACACAAAATGTAATACATCATGATGGACAAGAAAAATATCATCAACAATAAACACAATGTATATGAATAACAAATTTCAAAATTTTCCACATGAAATATCAGTCTTATATCCATATTATATGACAACAATTGCTCCTGGTACATACTTCGATTACACATCAGATTTTATGAAAGAAAGAGTGGCTTTGAAGTAGAATACCGCTTAAGCCGGTGCTAGGGGGCGTGAGAGGTGTTGCTTCTTTCATTACTTCTCATGAACAGACTCAATAAAACCGAGTCTGCTGCTTTATTCTCTTAATTGTGTTTATCACCTTTATCAGTATTTATTAACATTCACACTAGCGTTCGTTTAGTGCAGTGTGGCGGCTGTGAAAAGTCTCCCCGTGCTACGAATCAGTAGTGTTATTTTACTGGTCCTTTGGGACCAACGAGCCCAATATAGGTGGCTTTGAAGTAGAATACCGCTTAAGCCGGTGCTAGGGGGCGTGAGAGGTGTTGCTTCTTTCATTACTTATCATGAACAGACTCAATAAAACCGAGTCTGCTGCTTTATTCTCTTATTTGTGTTTGTTGCTCCCAAAGGATCACCTTTATCAGTATTTATTAACATTCACACTAGCGTTCGTTTAGTGCAGTGTGGCGGCTGTAAAAAGTCTCCCCGTGCTACGAATCAGTAGTGTTATTTTTACTGGTCCTTTGGGACCAACGAGCCCAATGTAGGTGGCTTTGAAGAATAATACCGCTTAAGCCGGTGCTAGGGGGCATGAGAGGTGTTGCTTCTTTCATTACTTCTCATGAACAGACTCAATAAAACCGAGTCTGCTGCTTTATTCTCTTAATTGTGTTTGTTGCTCCCAAAGGATCACCTTTATCAGTATTTATAAAAGAGTTAACTGCAGTAATGGAATCAGATAGATTTAGTTCAAAACATGTAGTAGCAATTACAGCAGGAGTATCATTATCAACAAAAACATATGTATATACTAGAGTAAGATTTTATCAACATGGAAATATAATAAGATCGGACAGGGAAAGTAGCATTCAAGGAGGACAGTCAACCTAAAAAACACAGAAACAAACACGCAAACAGACAAACAAGAAGTCAAAGTAATAACAAATGCAAACGACATCACAAACACAAAAGGGTTGACAATAGGGCTACCGCCTTGGAACGGTCAGTGGCAAAGTAGGCCACTGGGGGTTTAAACCTGTTCTAGGGAGCACCAAACTTCACACTTACCCTACTGTCATCCCATTAAAACAGGACAGTGTAAATAAAGAAATCCCCGCCATGATCTAATCTCTAACCAACAAGGCAGCATCTATAGGCAATGTAAGTAAAACAAAAATGTGCTCGTGTAATAGACATAAGAGCAGATGTTAATATAAATGCATTAGCTGACGGCTTCTATACACAATGGTATAGTCATGATCAATTTCTAAACCATGTCCCTGGTATACCTATTTTAATGTACATTATAAACGATAGTTTTATGCAGTCAGTAATAACTGAATACAGTTGGGGGGATGAAAATTTCGAACTACAACCAATATTAGACAACATACATTTATTCTTCACTTCATTAAACGTTGAAGAACTAAAAACAGTAACATATACATATACCAAAAATACAGAAGAACTTAAAAAAATAACAAATACATACCCAGGATTAAATATACGAAAACTTCAAAAAATAACACAAAGTTACGATAAAATAGGTAATGAAATATTATGGAATGAAACACAAATGTATACAATAATTGAAAGAACAGCTATGATGGGAGGAGCAACTGTTGTAGCAGAAAGTTCAGGGTCATTTTGGGGATCATTATTTGGAGGATTAGGAGGAGGAGTAACAGCAGGGTTAGGAGGAGGAGTAACAGCAGGGTTAGGAGGAGGAGGAGTAACAGCAGGGTTAGGAGTAGCAGGAGTAGCATTAGCAGCAGCCTTAGCAGCAAAAAATGCATTAAGACAATCAATTGTAGACATAGCACAACATGTTATATCTAATGTAATAGTATGAGCAATAGAAGATGTAATTAAAGGAGCTGATGATGATAAAGATAGCTTAAAGGGGTTTGTGCGGAAACGCCATTCTGCAATATTTCACTAAACCATATCCCAAAACCCCAATACACCATTTTAGTCGGTCATATATTACCCTTGTCGGCAATAAAACCGGTTCAAACTGGTCCCCTTAATTTTTCATGGGCGCGGCCATTTTGGAATGATGACGTCATCGCGCCGGATGCGCGCGCACTTCGGTAAATATCAAAATGGCGGACGCCGGCATGAATGAATCTTTCTCGAGTGAGAATTCTGACAATTCTTCATAAGTTTTAAGTTTTGACGAGTTTCGTGGCAACATGGACAGGGATAATGTCGTAGGCTATCGTTTTGAGCCAGTCGGGTCGGCCAGCGGATCGTCAAGTACCGAGGAATTGGACAATTCCGACTCTAGTGACGAGGAAATCGTACCCCACCCACTGATCGGATGTCTAGACAACGCGGACTGGTGTTTGTGCGACTTGTGTCCGATTATGCCCACGGTGGACGATAGTGCTGCCATGAAATTAGAAACATTCTTGATAAGGAGTTCAATGATGGTGTAAATCTCAGTTGTATTTGTTTACACGGACAATTCGAGTCTTTGTGCCTCGAACGAGAGGCTCTACGGATAGCAGCCATAACCGTGTCGTCCATGTTAAGGACCAACCTACCAGATCCCCTGACTGATAGGTAAATGCTATATGTTTTATGTATTATTGAGACCCGGCAGCACTTTTTTCTTTATAATCAGGGGCCGATATTTTGTCACTTTTTTCCCGTTTGGCTGAGAAAATTATCCTAATAAAAAAACTCCTTTGCATATTTGCACACTCAAATTTTTAATTTCTTCCAAATACACAAAAGGTAACTTGGAGCTCGACTTGTAAGTGTCGATTCTTACGGATGGTGAGAGGTGTACAGTACCGATTCTACCCAGGAAAAGTGGGTGGTCTCCCTCCACCACAAGAAATGGACCGTCTTATATAACCTTACATGTCTTACATGTGTTGAAAATGACGTAAAACACCATGCAAACAAACTAAAAAAAAACAAGTATCGAACCCACGACCTCTCGATCTGGAGTTAGGCGCTCTACCACTGGACCACGCACTCCAAATTCACATGTTATCAGGTCTGTGGACATGCTGTAATATTTAGGATAAACAAAAGAAGGACAAACAAGTCGTTTCATAATTATAAACTATACATTTATTGGCTTCAAGAAACATTTAATCAATCATTCTATGAATCATAGTAAGATTTTTAAAGGGACTGGAGATGACCTAGAACTAGAAAATTGATTGTTTTCAATCCAAGTGCAAATGAAAACCATATATATTGATGTTCATCATATATATCTGATGAGCATATATAATGCATATAGATTTAACAAAGTCGCATGTTATCTTCCGGTTAATTATTGCTAATAAAATGTTCGGTCTGGCAAACTCTAGGAATCTGCTGTGTTTTGTTGCTAATTCATAAATATTAATTTGTATGAGGATTAAATTGATTACAGTGGTCAGTACAATTCAAATAATGTGTACTTCTAGTACAAAACAAGAATTTATAAGCTGTAATGCATCATATGAATTACTTTCAATAATTTGTTTATATAAAACTAACCGAGTCGTCTAGCCTTACCATGTTTACACACCAAAATATTTTATTAACAATAATTAAATCAATATCATATAGTTCATGCCAGGGTCCTAGTTTAGTGCATATGCACACTACATGTGAAACTAACACATGACGCTGGTACCGCCTCGTGCAATTGTACCCTTCCCAGATCAGTAGTGTGGACACCCATAATGCTTCGAGCACCTTCAGTCCCTTTAATCTTCAATATTAGTACCAATATTAACACGGACAGCAACAAACATTATAACATATCTACTTTGCATAATAAATTACTACCATGGTCAACGTAACAGTTTTAACAAAAACACATTGGATCATACTATAAAGCAAGCCTGTAACCATACCTATTGCAGTGGGTAGACAAGTTGGTCATTTTGGTGTCCATACTTTACATAAAACCTAATAATATAGCACTATAAAGCTGGACACACATCAATCTGGAGGTTTATAGGGAAATCTTTCACTTAATGGTAGGCGTGTTTTGTTTTGTTTTCACTCACATACACTCGTTCGTTAAAAAAACAACACACGTCTACAATCTTGTGAAGGATTTCCCTATAAGCGATCCCAGCTGTTAAATAATCTCTATATGAAAAACATGCAAGAAAATAAAGTTTTATCAAATAAAATAAATAATTTAACTAGCATGTGATTTTTTCTGGGTAGACAAAGGGCAAACAAACTATATTTTAATTTAGGTCTTACTGGGGTTTTTCTATAACCTGAAACTTTTTATTTATAACTGTTTTTAACTTTTTCTATAACTAATGTTTAAATTAAATGATCTCAACGATTTCTTTTAATCAACGATTCATAGAAAGATGCTTGTTTTCAAATTATGAGTGGAAATATATCAAGATTGCTGTGTGTCCCTTTAACAATATAACTATTTACACAATCTTAAAAAGACAATAGCTTTAATAACATTTGCCTTGCTTTTTCATCTATCTACAGGTTCTATAGACTGACTGCCTATCGCCAATTTACCCTGTGGGTTCACGGAAAAATGGGAAGGAAGAATAGACGTGTTGTTCCCGCCTGCGTTGTCAGATCTATACGAGAACGTTACCCAAATTTGGACGATGGACAGGAGGCTTACATAGGATTTGCTGACGCTTAGAAGACGCATGAATTAAAGTTTCAAACCGTATCTACAAACAAAAACATTCTTTGACCCAGTCATAGAAAAGTTAAAATTTTAAATTATCCTCCAACATGTGTCCAATTAATATATTTATTCAGTAAAAGACATCTTCATATTTTTTTGGATGAAATAAAATTAGTATAATATTTGTTGTTTGTAATATTATTTTTTAATATTTCTTTTATATAAACTATAATATTCGGATGGTAATGATGATGTTCTATATTAATATATCGGTTTTAATATACACGTTTCCCTTGCTTATGTAGTCCGCAACATATATCTGCTTTTTTTTTTACAGATGTCAGTTTAGTATTAGACTCACAACATATTTTATGGCATATAGTGATGGTACAATCGTTTTTCTAGATAAAAAGTTTCTGCATCGAAGTTAGAATTATAACCAAAGTTACAGTAATGAGCTGGTATATATTAAGTAGAGGCTTGGTAAAAAAAATTTTTGCAGAAATAAATATATCAAAAATAAATATATATTCAATGTCAAATACAAATTCAATGAATGGTGTATCTAAATTTTGGCACTGTAGACGACAGTTCTCTCAACCATTTTATCATTAATAGGTTGCTATAAAAACGGCAGTGTGTCAACACCTACTTAGGCAAGACACTTTCATAGCCTATTCCATCTGATTTGCACATAGACCCGGTATTCATACATTGTATATATCAGTCTATCCACTGAGCACAAAGCGCTACTTTTCATGTTCATCCCCAAATCTCGATATTCTCATGGTGACAAGGTCGTCCTTGCATGGTTTATCGGCACACGCAATGTTCCGTGGAAGGCATCTACGCTGGGGTCTCTCTGGAATGACGTTGTCATCCTGACAAGCAACAGCCAACTTCACTAGATCATGTACATGATCATACGACTTTTCTTCATAAATCTTCTTGGCGATCCATTGTTTTGACATTTTGGGGAATTCTGTCTTGAACCTGAGAGTTCCCTTTTTGCAACCTTTCTTAATTTTCGCCTGCTCCCTATTTACGTTATGGTTGTGGTCCATTACAGCCAACTGTGTTCTGGCATTCATTCCCTGCATGCTGAAATGAATGCGTTTTGGGCAGTACTTGAGTAGCAAAGAATGGTAGCTTTCCAAGTGGCCAGTGTGGCAAAATCTGCTTAGCTGTCGTATATCTTTGCGTAGTCTGACATCAAACACGATCGCACTTAACGCATCATATGGCTTGGTGTTGGGTTTCAGCCACTTTGTTTTCCGAAGATCATTATTTTCCAATGGTCCATGCCCACACGCTGTCACGAAGTTCCCTGGAAATACGTGCTGGTTTGTGATGTGGAATAGGATGGATGTCCATTTCTCCAAAAGAACATCAGCATCTTCGTTGCAAGTAGCACATGCATACCACAAGTGGTTGACAACAGATCTACTCCAAGGTCCCAAGTCTTCACATCCTTTTTGTTTCGCCTTTTGTCTGACTTTTTTTGAGATTGTCTTCCCCATATGCCATACATCAAACTGGTGATTGATGCCGGGTCTTTCCTCTTTCAAAAACTTTCGAATTTGTACATGTCTATCAGTCGCAACCGTCTCAATATCTAAATCCGTACAGTCTAGATTTTCTAAGCACTTTTTAAGTCCATGCTTTTCCATGCCCACGGAATTTCCTGTTTCTGTGCACTGCGCGACATAAAAATCCACTATTGGCTTTGTGTCCATATCCATGAGCGTATATGTCCCGTACTTAGCACTAAACCCCGGTGAGTCGCACCTCCCGTCTCCTGCGAGCCTTAAGGGCCGCCCTTCTAATTTTGTTATCACATCCTGCTGGTGTTCTTTCCAGGCCTTTTGAACTACGCCATACAGAAGTGTTTCCTGAATTCTATTTTGCGTTGTCCGATGAATGAAATTCAAATTCAGAAGTGACGAGACCATTTTCAGGCTGCTAAATGATGCCCCACTGAACAACACGGCAGCTGCCATCATCAGATTACCAACAGGCATCTTTCTGGCCTCTGGCTGTGATTTCCAAGTGAAGTCATGTCCATTTTCACACTGAAAGTCAACAGCCAATAGAGTTCCTCGTGTAAATGTGTTTGTCATCATGGCCTTTCCTTCGCAAACTTCACAACTGACATATTTCAGTAAGCTTTGCAGCGAACACCCGTAAACAATAAACGTTTTATTTGTCATTTCAGTAGTATCAAGTTCACCACTACTTTCTGTAGAAATATCACTCTCGTTTGGATGAAATGTTGGATCATGGTTTTCATTGTCTAGATAACACACAGATAGCTGGCTGTCCCCAGATGAACTACTGTTGTTTTCAGGCCCATTAATCATGTCACAGGTGTCTTTCTCTGGTAGTTCAACTATAGGCTGGAAGGCTGTAATACAACTGATGTCACAAACTAGTGTTTCTGAATGTAAATTCTTTGCAGGTGTAGATGTTAACCTCTGTGTGTATGTGTGATCTGAGAGAAGTAAATGACTTGTGACGCTAGACAATTCTCTATTTTCCGTCTGTATTTCGATGGATGCTGTGTTTGGCTTCTCCGTCTGAGTTCCAAAGTCTCTGAACACCTTCTTCATGCGCTTCATCTTCTTAGTTGGTGACGGCTACAAAAGAAAGAAAATTGTTAAAAATTATGATTTTTTTACAATTCCCAACGTTCTTTGTAAACTTGTTTAGGGCAATTCCATTCAAACATACCCGGGAACCCAGGAAAGGAATTTAATAAACATCTGGCCTTATTGGGAAACTAAATGGAAAGGCATAATTCTGTTTAATTGCCTAACAGAATTATGGCACTTATCCCTGAGTTCTTCATATGAAGTGAATGCATACATGTGTGATGTGTCATTAAATTCTTTTAGGGCCAATATAATGAAAATTTTAAATTAAAAAAAAAAAGTTGAGAAGCTTACATAAAAAAGAGGTCGATGACCTTGAAGCTCTACTGATAGATTTTTGATAGCTAGATCAGCATTCCTGTGAAGTTTCATGAAAATCCGTCGAGTAGTTTCAGAGGTGTAGTCACTACAAGTTTTCATTATATAACTCTATGCAAACAAAGATGGCTGCTGGCGGCCATGTTTAACGTCAAATCAATTATTTTTTAACAAGGATCAACATCATTCCATACCGATCATTTTAGAAAAAGTCCCAGATCAATATCACTTATTTGTTGTTTAAAATCTATTTTTAGATTTGGCAGCCATCTTGGATTTCACATCCAACTGGGCAACATTGTAAAGTTTCATGAAAATCCATTCAGTAGTTTCAGAGGAGTAGTCGCTACACTAAAAGTTTACGGACGGACAGACGCACGATGGACACCGCACCACAGCATAAGCTCTGCTGATCTCTGATCAGTAGAGCTAAAAACTGGAACCAATTTTTTCTAAGTATAAAAGTGGCCATACTTTTGGTTAAAATAAAAGCATGACTTACAGAACCTGGCCCTATGATATTGTCTTATGATACACTTGTGAAGTGTCAATGCATTATGAAGTTTTCGAGATACAAGCTTACATGCAAAACTTTAACTGGATGCAGACTACATCAAGTGATGACAAAAGCTGCGTTTTATTCTTCGAAAAGTCAAAACTAAAAATTGATTGTGCATAACCCCCACATTTAAACACTTAAAATACTCTCAAGGGAGGGAAATCGAAGATACTGAGTGAAAATAATTTCTATTTATAGTATTAATGACCTTCACCTTAAACCAAATGACTAAAAAGAGACAATTCTGCTGCCTTACTATGAGCCCCACTTTGGTTTTAAATAACAATGTTGCGTTGTAAACCTTCGCCTCTCACCGCTGCGGGTTCGAATCCCACTGGGGGTTTGACTTGTAAGTGAAGAATTATCGATTCAGACTGATGGCGGGAGGTGTACAGTACTGGTTTTACCCAGGAAAAGTGGGAGGTCTGCCTCCTCCACCTCAAAAAATCGACAATCATATATAAGCTTACATGTGTTGAAAACGACGTAAAACACCATACAAACAAAAGATCAATTCTTACCCCAAATGATCTGGAAATTCCCCATCCTGCCAACACTCCTGGTTACCACTGAAACGTTCTGTCAACACATTTGATGGTCTCTGTAAAATAAAACCAAAATAAGTATATTTTTTTTAAAACACATTACAATAATTTAAACCTAAATAATTATATCATTAAAAATATATTGGTCCGGAAATAAATCACAATCTATAACACCAAGCTGAACAGAAAATACCAAGCGATGATTTAGCGTTCATTTGAATATTTATTACACTAGTGTATTATAATATTTTTGTCCTCCCAGTGACAGTCTCTTACAATGCTAATTATTTGATTATCAAGTTACATGTATTACCTACTGTATCATTCGGAGTGATTTGTAATCTCTTTGTTTTATTTACATAAAATGTTGTAAGAAGTCCTCAGAAAGTGTAAAGAAACTTATATTTTGTCCTCCCAGTGACAGTCTCTCACAATGCTAATTATTTGATTATCAAGTTACATGTATTATCTACTGTATCATTCGGAGTGATTTGTAATCTGTGTTTTATTTACATAAAATGTTGTAAGAAGTCCTCAAAAAGTGTAAAGAAACGTTTCTAAATTCATTCTAATTGGTAAGTTGAAAGATGGCTTTATTGCGCATACATGCATGAACTTTACTCTGGTATGACAAAATGTATTTTAAGATGAACTCTGGTATGACAAAATGTATTTTTAATATATTTGTTGATGTTGAAAAATTGTAACAGCATAGCATAATGTATTTCTAATGGTACAGTAATGTTTTAGTAATGTATAATTTAAAGTAAATTTGCAATTCTCAAGTTCATATTTGTTGGTTCATTGACTTTTCCAAATGTTACAACTAAACCTTTTTACTTCACAGACAAGGTAAATTTGCTTTGTTGATCCCCGCTTCAGATACTTGATAGTATAAAGGACAATGTGCACTGTCCATCACCTCATTTCAGAATCCAACCGAACAGACTAACAGAAACAACATCATGCTATGCTGCATTCCTAGATTATGTGTCGACATACATGCTTGGTTAATAAACTTTTATATTTTTACTTCATATATCTTGATGTCTGTCTACCCTGGCCCTTACCGCAGTTGAGACTGACACCAAGACTTTTCAAACAGAATGCCCAACAAAATCAGAAGTGCAACAATACTGTATACTTTACTGGATTCACATTTTCTGTTTGTAGTCTGGAGAGGAGGACATTTCCTGTTGGTGGTGGTAGACCAGAAGGGGGGTAATTTTCATCTTGTAATGCATGTCTCGTCTGAAAAACACACTCAAAAAAATACATGTTTAAATAGGGGTGTAACAATATGGTCTATTTAAAGTGTATTGCAATATATAGAATAATTCTGCATATCCTAAAAATAATTTATTTGTTTTTTGGTGTTTAAAGGGACACACGGCAATCTTGAAGTGTTTGAAATGGGTCTCGATTTATATATCCCAGTATCATTTTTAATTTTACCCTGGTTACATTTAAAGCGGTTGATGCACTATTTTCAAACACAGTTTATCTTAAAGGGCTCTGAAAAACTTGAAAAAAGCTGAAAGAATTACCAAAATGCATGAAAAATAAAGGAGATATGACCTATTGAAAATTGCAAAGAACATAAATGGCATTCGCAACATCTCGTACACTGCTTCGCAGCATGAATCGAATGTAAGACGCAGGTTTCCATATTGGTAACGTCATACTAGAGTGACGCACGTCAAATTCCCGCCAAAACGAATTTGCGTTCAAAATCAAAGTTAATCTTCAACATTTTGCAATGTCATTTAGCCGATTGCTCCATCTATAGTTTATTACGTGAAAGTAGTGATAATACCTTCATCTGTATTGTAAATAACAAACATTCAACTCAAATCATACATCAACACTATGACAAGCGGCCATAATGTTTATGTAGCAACAGCTTAGCAACAGTGCACTATTGTCTGTGCCGTTGCCTTCCGGCTAACAGAATGTTAAGATTTTGAACATACCGAAGCGCCGTGATACACACGAGGCGGGATCCCGAAGAATGACGGGGTTGGCCGAGCGTTCACGATTGCATAAATGGAGGCAGCCATCTTTGAACGATGACATCATCGCGCCGTTTTACCATATATGGCATATTGACAAAATGTAATTTAAAGCAAAGAAAATCACTGCAAATGAAAAAAAATACTTAAATGTATACATTTTACATCTTTATATTTATTTTTAATTAATTTGCAGTGGTTTTCTTTGCTTAATAATACATTTTGTCAATATGCCATATATGGCAAAACGGCTTGATGACGTCATCGTTCAAAGATGGCCGCCTCCATTTATGTTCTTTGCAAATTTTCTGAATTACAAGTTGAGCTCCAAGTGGGATTCTAACTCGCATCGGTGAGAGGAGAGATGGTTACAATGCCACGTCGTTAACCCTCGACCACAGTGACAGTACAATATGCTTTTTTTTGTTCAAATCACAATATACTGGTGTATCAATTGGTAAACTGATCAGGTTAAACACCTAACAAATGTTCTATTTATGGTAACAGTGACCTTGATCCAAGCTCCCTTTCCATGAGCCGCACCTTTTGGTAAAGTTTTGTTATAATACCCCATGGAAAACTAAATACATTGATCGGAAATCAATTTTCTATTTTTAGAAAAAGTGACCCCGAACTACATTCCCAAGCTTTATTTTCAAATAAGCTACATGCACAGCAAGTTTTGTGCCAATATCTCATTCCCAAGCAAAGTTATTGAGCAGAAACAGATTTTCTGTTTTTAATAACAGTGACCTTGACCCCAGTGACCCTAAATGCCAATCTTCCTTTTTATCAGCTACCAGTACTGTTTTTTCCTAGGAATAAGTGGGTGGTCTGTTCCTACCTCAAAAACATTTACTGTCATATATGACCTAATATGTGCTAAAAATGACGTAAAACACAATTCAAACAAAAAAATCCCCATCAACACGGGCTTTGAATAATCAAACGTTTTGAGTTGTGAATTTCATTTTGAAATAAAAATGGGGATAAACAACAGCATGCAGAGAGCACAAGGTTGTTTTTGTTTATGAGACATGCACAACCTGAGGAAAATAAATGCAGTATTTTAAAACAAAAGTTATATTATTACGACATTTTTGTACAAAAATGTTGAGTACCTTAGTGTAATTTCGTTTATTTTTAGGTACGTCATTGAAATTCTAAAGGTAAATTATTAAACTGAAAACTTGCAGTCCAATATTGTTATTTTATTAGTTCCCGTCCGGACCAGAGGGGACTTCAGGTTTGAACCCCATCTGTCCGTCTGTAATTTTTTTGTCCGGACTGTAACTTTGTCATGCATTGTGGGATTTTTAAACAACTTGGCACAATGTTCACCATAATGAGACGGCATGTTGCAAGCAAGACAAAGGTCCGTAGCTCAAAGGTCAAGGTCACAGTTGGAGGTTAAAGGTCAGAAATAGGCTTTCCAGGCTGTAACTTTGTCATGCATCATGCGATTTTAAAATAACTTGGCACAAATGTTCATCATAATGAGACGGCATATCGCGCGTAAGACCCAGGTCTGTACTCAAAGGTCAAGGTCACAGTTGGGGGTTAAAGGTCAGAAATAGGCTTGTCTGGGCTGTAACTTTGTCATGCATCGAGCGATTTTGAAATAACTTGGCACAAATGTTCATCTTAAAATGAGACAGCATGTTGCGCGCAAGACCCATGTCTGTACTCAAAGGTCAAGGTCACAGTTAAAGGTCAGAAATAGGCTTGTCTGGGCTGTAACTTTGTCATGCATCGTGCGATTTTTAAATAACTTGGCACAAATGTTTATCATAATGAGACAGCATGTCACGCGCAAGACCCAGGTCTGTACTCAAAGGTCAAGGTCACAGTTGGACATTGCGTGCAACATCACATAATTGTTGATGCCGTCGTGACGTATGGGGTGTTTCAAACTGATGTTGACCAATCAGCGGATCATATCATTTTTTTGGTAAATCTCAGGAGAGGTCTGGCTGATCAAGACTATGGCATTATACAACATTGATCTTGCATCCATACCTTTCAAAAAACTTTCATCCATACTTTTAAATGTCTAAAATACTGTTACTGGAATATGACAGCTTTTATATTTATAATAACAGTACAGTATAACAAATAACAACTAAAAAATGGTTGAATTGTATTTTTTTTTGGCCAATTTTGTTATTTCTAGGAGTATACATATGAAAAGGGAGAAAAATTAAATTCAATTGTTTGGATTTAGACAAGTCCAATTGTTTTATGACTGTGTATTCCATAGCAAGTGAGAGACCCCTCTCAGAGAAGTCACAGTGAGGTTTATGATCCACATTTCCTGTTGACAGCTTAATCCGAAGGGGTTTTATGACCCTGTGTATTCCATAGCAAGTGAGAGACCCCTCTCAGAGGAGTCACAGTGGGGTTTCTGATCCACATTTCCTGTTGACAGCTTAATCCGAAGGGGTTTTATGACCCTGTGTATTCCATAGCAAGTGAGAGACCCCTCTCAGAGGAGTCACAGTGGGGTTTATGATCCACATTTCCTGTTGACAGAAGGGGTTTTATTACCCTGTGTATTCTATAGTAAAGTTTTAGAGGGAGTTATGACCCTCAGTAACAGTCGACTGCACACAAAAAGCAAGCCTAAGGAGTTTTATGATGCTGCGTATTACGATACCAAGTGGTCACAGTGTTATAAAACACAAACATAATTAGATCAAAATAATCTTAGTTTCAAATGGTAAAATGCTTTGTGTGGTGTAGCAAAGATTCAAATGTTATGGTTGATGACATATGAGTATCTATTCTGATAATGAAATTAAAGAAGACGGTATACCATGGTTCTTAGATCCTGATGAATTAGCCGAATGGTTTGATGCACACTTAATGACAAAAGGAAAAACATTATTAGCAGAATTATTATATCAACAATCAAAACAAATATTCAACATACAAAAACAGATTCTCAACAACAGATTCAGAATTAGATACAGTAAGAATACAAATAAAAGATCTTGCAAATGAAATAAATGCACTAAAAGCAGGAATTACAAGAATGCAAACCAACATAACACAAAATAGAAGTAAAACATCAACAACAACAAATGAAGCGAGCTTAAATACACAAGAAATTATAGAAGTATAAAAAGCGATAGTAAGCACATCACAAATTATAGTAAAAAAACTTGACTACTAAAATAAATCAAAATAAACAGCAAATAATAACTAATATGATAATGATATAGATACATTAAAAAACAAAAAAGAGAGATTGAGGATGAAATACACTAGTGGGGAATTACCATTTAGTACTACTTAATTTTTAGCAATGCAAGACGAAAGAATACCCCACAGAAGTTATTGGCCCAACCCATCAGCGATAAGAATGCATATGCATTGGTAGACAATAATTTAGGAGAACTTGTAACACCTGACACAATGCCGAACAGGATCTATCAGTACAATGAAGATGGAAAGATTAGAGAGAGAGTGGAAAAGGAAACCCACTTGGAATATACGCGACAGAGAAATACTTCAGTGCAGAAAAATCTCATTCAGCACACCCATGGACATCTATCAGTCAATGTCTGAACATCAAAGAATAGTAAACAACGACATAAAAACTTTAGTAAACGACAATCCAGCAGCAGTGTGGTAGCATAATGGAGAAGCAGATGACATTTGCCAATTAAATGGGCTACATTTACACTTAATAACAAGAAAAACTTGATGCAAAGCATCAATTCGGCGCCAAAATTTTGAAGAATTAAAACATACGTTATTAAATAACAGTACACGTGTTTATCAGTTATTTTAACTATCTTATCATCAGTACTAAACCTTGGTATATTTAGTGGTCATGGACATAATATTAACAAACGTTGCTATGTTGACTTGGTTAAATGTATTTTGAATTAACTAGGTCATTCAGACAATTTTCCAAACGGCCCGGCCAGACATCACGGCTGTCCACTATGACCTGCCCAGGCTGTGTAAGAGCAGCCCGGCCAGACATCACGGCCGTCCACTATGACCTGCCCTGGCTGTGTAAGAGCAGCCCGGCCAGACATCACGGCCGTCTACTATGACCTGCCCAGGCTGTGTAAGAGCAGTCCGGCCAGACATCACGGCCGTCCACTTTGACCTGCCCAGGCTGTGTAAGAGCAGCCCGGCCAGACATCACGGCCGTCCACTATGACCTGCCCCGGCTGTGTAAGAGCAGTCCGGCCAGACATCACGGCTGTCCACTATGACCTGCCCAGGCTGTGTAAGAGCAGCCCGGCCAGACATCATGGCTGTCCACTATGACCTGCCCAGGCTGTGTAAGAGCAGTCTGGCCAGACATCACGGCCGTCCACTATGACCTGCCCAGGCTGTGTAAGAGCAGTCCCGCCAGACATCACTGTGTGTAAGAGCAGTCCGGCCAGACATCATGGCTGTCCACTATGACCAGCCCAGGCTGTGTAAGAGCAGTCCCGCCAGACATCACTGTGTAAGAGCAGCCCGGCCAGACATCATGGCTGTCCACTATGACCTGCCCAGGCTGTGTAAGAGCAGTCCCGCCAGACATCACTGTGTAAGAGCAGCCCGGCCAGACATCATGGCTGTCCACTATGACCTGCCCAGGCTGTGTAAGAGCAGCTCGGCCAGACATCACGGCCGTCCACTATGACCTGCACAGGCTGTGTAAGATCAGTCCCGCCAGACATCACTGTGTAAGAGCAGCCCGGCCAGACATCATGGCTGTCCACTATGACCAGCCCAGGCTGTGTAAGAGCAGTCCCGCCAGACATCACTGTGTAAGAGCAGCCCGGCCAGACATCACAGCTGTCCACTATGACCTGCCCAGGCTGTGTAAGAGCAGTCCCGCCAGACATCACTGTGTAAGAGCAGCCCGGCCAGACATCATGGCTGTCCACTATGACCTGCCCAGGCTGTGTAAGAGCAGTCCCGCCAGACATCACTGTGTAAGAGCAGCCCGGCCAGACATCATGGCTGTCCACTATGACCTGCCCAGGCTGTGTAAGAGCAGCTCGGCCAGACATCACGGCCGTCCACTATGACCTGCCCAGGCTGTGTAAGATCAGTCCCGCCAGACATCACTGTGTAAGAGCAGCCCGGCCAGACATCATGGCTGTCCACTATGACCAGCCCAGGCTGTGTAAGAGCAGTCCCGCCAGACATCACTGTGTAAGAGCAGCTTGGCCAGACATCACGGCTGTCCACTATGACCTGCCCAGGCTGTGTAAGAGCAGCCCGGCCAGACATCACGGCCGTCCACTATGACCTGCCCAGGCTGTGTAAGAGCAGTCCGGCCAGACATCATGGCTGTCCACTATGACCTGCCCAGGCTGTGTAAGAGCAGCCCGGCCAGACATCATGGCTGTCCACTATGACCAGCCCAGGCTTTATTTGGATGATACTCTATATAGAAAATGTTTACATTTTAATACAAGAAAAACTTGATGCAAAGAGTCTGCGCTCATAAATCTACTTTCGTTTTCAATACATTTGTCTGCATTTGACAGTCAAAATGAAGCATTACAAAATTAGCGATTTCCCGTAAACGAAATTTAAATGCCAAAACATTCCGATATATCATCGTATTTTCTCATTTCTTAGCAACATTTAATGTAATTTGCCAATAATAATTAATCAAAACGATTTAAAAACGAGAACAATGTGAAAACATTTGAAACGCAAATATTACGATCGATAAATTTCGTTAAATTTTTCTAAAATTCGTATTACGCATTTAACCATTTGATTTTATAATCAGCCTCGTTTTCAGTCAAAATACAGGGAGACATCGTTTTAATGAAATGATTTTGTATAATTTTTGAATTATTGGTGCATCATTTCTTACAGAAATTCAAGAAATCGCTAAGCAGTTTTATCTCTTGTGTTTTATATCTTATTCTGGTGCGTTTTATAGCATGCTTTAAATGCCATTTAAACATTTTTAATTACAATCCAAACATACTCAACTATCAGTGCTTTTGATTCCCCATGCCTAAGGTCAAAGTACTACCACAGTATGTCCGGCGCCCTCAAGGGCGCCGAACAATAACCACCAACACAGTTATGCACCAGTCAACAAAATACAGAATTATCAGAAAAAGAGTGTAAGACACATATACAGTATCAGTGAAATGCCAGAAAGTCAGGACACTACCAAACCTATTAGCACACTTAATGGAAAACCAAGAATCTTACTGGGATGCAACAACGCACAATTATGCGAAAAAGTGATCAAGGCATCAATTCCATCAATCTTTCCAAAAGAAAACAACACAGAGAAATTCAACTTCGACGAAGAAGAAGAACCCGAAGAAGACATCAAACCTGAAGGCCAGGCAAATTTCATGATACAGGCATTAAAATACATAAAGAAGAAAACACCACCAACTCCAATGTCACCAACAGGATCAAACATACAAGAGTACATCCAATCATTATCTGAAACAGAAGAAGGAACAAGTACATTCTACAAAGGACCAGAAAAAATCAAACAAGCAAAGTCAAGTCTAACTGCAAACAAAGTTGACATTATGAAAGGATTTATGACCAAATATAACAAGACAGAAACCCAGGACATACTAGAAGAGATAATGCGAGGAGGTGATAAACAGGAATTAGGACAGTGGAGAACACTTACCCTTATAAACAATTTCAACGTAATAAAACAATAAGAATTAAACGAATACAGAATTGACAAAAATCAATCAGGCTTGAACTTCATCAACAGATTCATGGAAGACTGTCCAGCTTTGCCAGATTGCCTCAGTACAAGTGAAACTGCATGATTATTCAAAAAATGGTGCCGGCACCAAATACCAATGGGAGACATGATCTTAAAAATGTACTGCGTGCTTTCACAAACATTCCCAAAAATCAACACATTCAACAAATTCGGTATGTGCGGAGCCAGCAATGCCGGAAAGACAGCTCTGACACCCTTTCCTGATGTAGTTGGTCAGACAGTTCAATTGCAGGATTTCGCCTACCAACAATGTTTAGATAAAGAAGTGATTGTAATCTCGGAATTATCGCTCACAAAGCCAGAACAAGCAAGTGGAAGAGACAAAGAAGATATTTGAGGGCATCCCTACACTCATCAGCATCAAAAATAAGGAACCAAGAGACATAGCCAGGACACCAGTAATACTAACTTGTAACAGAGAACCCTGGACAGTATTCAACTATGAACAATAGGCATTTAAGAACAAGATGTTCTATTATCCAAACCTAAAACAAAGCTAAATTCTGAAGGACCAAACATCAGCTGACCCCAGATTCTTCAAGGAGATGTTCACCTTCATAAACATAGGACATGCAAAGGACAAAGAGTGGCCGTCAGCCCCAGAAGATATCTACTGGCAGGACTACTGTGAGACAATCGAAGACCATGTAGACGTTGTTATCAGCACAAGCCAAAGATTACTGCAGGACGAACTAAAAAATGAAGATCACATACTAGTACACTTCAAAAATCCAAAACAAATATACAAAGCAGACAGGATGAATTATATGGCCATCTACAGAGTATACTGCGACAAATGCGACATGGAGACTGAGATGTTCAAGTACTTAGAATTAATTTCCAGAAAAGACGCAACAGATTTCTACTGGAGTTTCGACAACGCTCTCCACCCAACACTCTACTCAGCAATGACACAAATGCCGTACTATTATCCAACAGATCTGGATGAAGACGATTACATATGCTTTCAGAGAGCATATATCCACCTGAAAAGAATCATACCAAAAATGGAATCATGGCCATGCTCGATGATCTTTGAAAAGTCTGACAGAATGAGAATTGTTATGGAACAAGCCACGATTGCCATGTGTGAAAGACTATACGACATTGTACATGAATGCAAAGGACTAATATTCAACACGAAAGGAGCAATAGACGAGACAATCAGGGAAAGAAACTTCAGAAAGGAGATGAAAAAAGACAAAGTACTAACATCATGTCCAAAACCGATAAATAGGAAAAGAAGAATGCCTACACCGACACTGAAAGAAGAAGAAGAAATGGCAAACAAAGCATTCAACTGGATAAAACAAGAACCAAATGAAGACATCGTAGATGGACCAATAAGAATTTTCAAATGGAAAGGAACATGCAAAGTAGAAGACGAAAGTCCACCAAAAAAGAAAATTAAAACAGAAAAGAAGTCACCTAAAGATTGGTTTAAAGGAGTAAAGCAACAACTATGGAGAGCAGTACCAATTCTAGGACAATGTATTTCAAACACACTGGAAACAGCAATTGACCTGACAGATGGAGAACCAACAGAAGAAGAAAACCAAAAAATGAGAGATGAAATCAAACATACAGATCCCCAAGCAGGACACAACACAACAAATGAATCAAACACAGACTCAAGTTCAACAGAACCAAATACAAGTATGGAAACATCGACATATCAAGGAACATCAAGTGAATTAGAAAATGAAGACGAAACTGACTCATTAAGACAAGACCATCATCAGAAGTCTCGTTAGACTGGACAAAAATCCCTGCAAACCAAGAAGGATTGAATGAAAACGACACAACCGTTGAAATGGCAGATGAGGAAAGAGAGCAAGCATGTATGGAACTTGAAAAATCAGATATGAGAGCTACTTACAGAGCATTTATTGACGCAAGACGAGCTTATGAACTAGATAAAAGTAACGACTACATAATGAGGAAAAGAAATTCACAAAAACAAACTATCATATTCAAGTGACGACAGTCTCTTACTAATGAACAAAGAAACTGAAGATGTACTAATGGATGCAACATACGGCGGTTCGAAATCACTACAAGAAGACATTGAAGCATGCTGCATGGAAGCATAACTCGCAACATTTTAAAGTGTTAAATACTGTTTTATGTTTTAAAAGACAAAAATAAGAAAAAAAATACACAAAAAGATTATAAAATAATCATATATAACCCAAAAAAGCCACAAGAAAACAACAACAAAAACAGTAACTACGGCATTGTCTTGTCCAAACCCCAGAATGAGAAAGTAGGATGGCTGTTAAAATACGACCAAGGTCACGATTTAGAGTTATAATAATATTATTCAGTTCACCAAGTCCACTTGGGGACAGGACATCCTTGGGACTTCCAAGGGTGGCAGTGGTGGCAGAATGGTATTAGTATACTTTTAAATGGTGGCCTTGGTCGTATATATTTTGTGTTCTTACACGTAAACCCTACGGGCCCCGGAGGGGTATGAACACAAAATATATATACTGTGTATGATGTGTATATATATACTGTGTATGATGTGTTGTGATACTGTGTATTACAAAATATATATACTGTGTATTACAAAATATATATACTGTGTATTATAAATATTTATACTGTGTATTACTAAATATATATACTGTGTATGATGTGTATATACTGTGTATGATGTGTTGTGATACTGTGTATTACACAATGTCTATGACAGATTAGACGCGCAATTCCTACGTCCCCAGCAGGTTTTTGGAATCAATGTTAGACAGCTGGACTGATGACGTCCAACAACACATATAAACATTTGGGAAAGACTGAAAAGTGCTGCTGTAAGTGTAACAATATACTGTGCAGTTAACTCATATATCAGTAGGAACGCCACGGACTTATAACATATCAGTTCTGTTCGCATTTTAACTCCGCGAACATGGACTATTTCTTTGTATTTTACGGACTATTTTGCGAATTTTCAATTAAAACAGATGCCATTATTTTACACCCGAAATTGGGCGCTCTGCGTCGGCTAGCACTACGGGTACCTATGGAGTCTAACAACACGCGTACAGTGTTTCATACCGTAGATAATGTAAAAACTAATACCTTACCGGACGAAATAACGTCCCATTATGTGTCAACACGATGCAGTGTTGGTGACTGACAGGTCACCGTGACATAACTTGACACGTGAAATTGACATGTTGGTCAAATTGGATTTGGGATTACTGTCTGCTGCTAGAGGTCCATGATCAAGGTATTTGTTTTGTCATTAAAATGTGTTTGTTAATAAACAGTACACACCACTTTTAGATCGTACATATTTAGACATTAGCCAAATATAGTGCCTAAAAAAGTGGCGTATACTGTTTAATAGAAAGTTCATATTTTTCGTGTACTCCGATCTTTCCAGTAACTGGATGTACAGTAAACTGTAGAACGTTTCGTGGAATAAAACATTTACTAGTAGAAATGCTATCAATGTCCCCAGCACCCCGCTCCCACCCACGTACGGTAGATTGGGGTGTGGGGGTAGATGGAACTTGCATACCGAAAACAAGGAGGGGAAAGGAAACTAGAAACCCCCTCCACCCCACCCCACCCCTCAGATGCATGAATGTAAATTGTTAGCGTTGTCTCTATATCGTTATGTTATTCCCATTTTCTCGCACATTCGTGAATACATAACCCGATACAACTACCATTGAAACAATGTAAACTGCCATAGACATTTGACTGAAATCGGTCAAATTCATATTTATGTACAGTAAAGTTTTGAGGCAAGGAAGAGATTTTGAATTGACATTTATTTACATTTATTACATACTTTCTGTTGCGAAATAAACAACGCAGTTTCGAGAAAGTACACTTCACTTAAAAGCCTTTAAGGAGGTGGAGCTACTACGCTTGCCTCCAATGTGTCTCAAAAGAAATGACTATTCAATTTCCATGGGCTGGAAATATGCTGTGAAAGTGGAACAATGATTTTAATGGATCTCCAGTTAGGCTACATTATATTTTACATGTATAATGAATGATGAGAGATGTTTTTATTACATTAACCGTGTTATTGAGCACAAGTAGTATCCATGCTTTATTTAATTTAGTTCTTCTTTTATCTTTTCTTTTTTTAAATATGTTACATTATGTATAACAAAGGATAAACTATGTCTGTTTGATCATTGACATTGGATTGATGTTGTTTTCAGAAAGGCCTCAAATGTTAATCGTGACCTTGAGCAGCTCTAAGTGAATTGATACTGACGACTTCAGAATATCAAGCCGTATTAAATGCCATTGGATCATATGGAGGTGAGAGCCTTTTAAAAAATTGTTTGCACTTGTGTAGTTCTTTAAATTGAGCTTGTGTTATGCTTGCACGGTGCTGTTCAAAGTTAGAGTAAAAAATGTTTTCAGTGATAATGCAGCGTGATTGTCATATGAGCTCGTGTAAACTACATGTACTGGATACATGCGAAAACAAGTTGTGTTAAAGGTACACTAGGCAGTTTTTATTTGTTTAAAACCTCTGGAGTTCGGTTACTTTTTCTGCATAGTTTTCATTTGTGCATCATAAATATTATTTATTAGAATAGTTCAGAAGACATTGTTTTACACATTACTTACTGTTGATAATAGTGCACCTATAATATATTTGATAGAATAACGAAGACAAAAATAACTTTTCATGCAAGCAGGTTTAAATTTAAAATGTTACAAGGTTAACAAATGGAGATGCTAATGTTAAAGCTTGATAAATACTTCAAGATTGCCGTGTGTCCCTTTAACATCAACTAATTACAATATGATTATGGTCTATGTGATGGGTCCCCAATTTATTAAAGGGACACAGAGCAAATTTCTAATCTTGTGTCTGTTTTACACATTTTCACATCAGAACAGACCACACATCTACAAAAGTGTCTTCTCAACTGCCCTATTGTATCATGTTTTATTTCTAAAACTAGGGGCATCACCAGGTTTTGAGAGAGAAAATAAATAGTTGTATATTAATGTTTTCTCCCCATGTTGATGTGCCATTTACTCAGTTTTGGTCAAGGGACGTTTATAGCATATCGGCTTTGAATCCAGTGAACACGGATTCAATTCTTACTGGCGCCACTTGGTTACTTCGATGTGTCCTGCTAGCCCCGTTCGTCTGATGGGAACGTAAACCGGATGGTCCTTTTATCGGAGTCTGTCCTACAAGCACGTTAAAGAACCATAGGTATCTAATCGGTAACAAGCGTAGGGCAGGGTTCCTGGATGCCTATGTATATTTCCTCCTCTCTTTGGGGCGGCTCGAAATAACCTGAACAACGTGTTGATGAGGCGTTAAACAATAATTAAATTGTAAACTGTTCCATTCCCCTAAACATGCCCTAGCCCCCCCCCCCCCCTCCCCTCCCCCTCGCAACACCTGATTCAAATTGAATACTCTGCTCGGCTTATATTAACTTTTTATTCTATGTCTTTCTTTTCTTTCAGTCTGCACGTCATGTGGAAGAAGACTCCATGTACACCACTGTCCAGAGTCAATGCTGAAGTTTATGTTCGCTCATTTATTTGCTTAATAAAGTATACATATGAACTAACATATTGTCTTTATAAGTATGTCTTCCACCACAAAGTGGTAGGTGAGACAGATTATATTTGGCCTTTCCGTTCGTCCGTCACAAATCTTGTCTGCGCTACTTGTTGGATTTTGACGAAACTTTGTACGAAGCATCAGTATGTGCATATCAAATATTGAAGGTCAAGGGCTCCGTGACCCAATAATGATTATGAAAAACCTTGTCTGCACTGTCCACTTCCCCAGAAGCAAAATTCATGGTTTGAGTGCATTTGGTGAGAGAATGATGCCTTTTGATTTTGAGGTCATTAGGTCAAAGGTCATTGTCACCGTGACATGATAATGTAAAATATTGTAAACTTAAGTCCACTTTCCCTAAAGCAAATCTCATGAATGATTTTGAGGTTAATAGGTCAAAGGTCAATATCACCCTGATATATTCAAACGTCATGGTTTGACTGCCTTTGGTAAGAGTATGATCCCTATTAATATTGAGGTCAATAAATTTGAGGTCAACGCCACAGTGACTTGATCATGAATGAATGAATGGTGTTTTACGGCACGTCGACACATAAATAGGTCATATTGTGCGCAAAAACTGATTGAATGATGATGAAATGAAGGATTATTTAAAAATTAATGCAAACATTTAAAGCTAAAAATATTAAAATATAAGGGATGATATGGTAGTAATACAAAGTATATATGTAAATCAACAAATGCCGACTTGATCATGAAAAATCGTGTCCGCAATCAAACTCTTTATTACTTTCTGAAGCTAATTTCATAAAACTTCATACTTCCACTGCCTTTGGTGAAATGATAATCCCTGTTTATTTTGAAGTCAGTAGTTGAAAGGTCCGTTACCATGAACGGAAAAAGAAAAGTATTGCCCACACAGTTTTTCCTCTTACCTAAAGCAAATTTCATGAAACTTCATTGGTGGACAGTGGAAAGAGGATGATCGTTTGATTTTTAGGTAAAAGGTCAAGTCCACTATCCAAGGATAAGCATTTGTTACAACACACATGTTATAATATTAATGGTATAATATATGAATATTTTCTTGCACAATGTTGAATCCGGTAAAACAAGTGGTTTTGTTCACCGATATTGTCGCCTCTGAACCAAACCACTTCTTTTTAATTTACAGGATTCAACAGTGTTTAAGACATATTCCGATCATCCATTTTTTTTTAAAATCATAAATTAAAAAATATATATATTAAAACAAACAAAACATGCTAGTTGATTAAAACAGACGTATTCAAATTTTCAAAGTAGCAATATTCGCAGAATATTGTAGATTTCAATTGCTGAAAACAAACATGCATTTTTTTTTCAGGAAAAAATAATTCCATGAATATAGTATTTATCATGATTATATATGTTCAGGGAAATGTTTAATATGTCTGTTTTCAAATACTACGAGTACAGATCGTAACGCACCGCACATGTATATTCAGTATTTACTTTCAATATAGTAGTGAGTATGACTGCGTTCTGGGACCATATAAATATAAAAGAATAATATATATAAATATATATATATAACTATATATGCCCTATAAATATAAACGACCCGCACTTTTTGGTTTCACGCGTACAGTGTTTCACAACACCACACATCTGGCAATTGCTCCATTGACACAATGTCATGTCCACATGTTTATGTTATGAAATCTTCGAGTCTACACATAATCATGTTTGTTACTGACAGTAGCATGTCTGTTACTCGTCAGTCATTTATTTACTTGGTTAAAGGGACACATGCCAATCTTGCTTTCTTTAAAACTCGAGTCGCCCCCTCAGTTTTAAACGAACAGTTAAAAGAATATAATTCTTTCTGCCTGTTAAACTAATATTAGTTTATCGCTTTTTCTGATTTCGAAAATTAACTCTGCAACGTATGTTGCCGCCATCATGATTTCATTTTCCGATATACAGTTGCAACATTGTTAAAATACATTGGCCACTCTGACATAAACCCAAAGTATGTATAGATAAAAAATTAGTGTAAACTATATGGACACATACATTTTAAATATATGTGTTTACATAACGAAATTATTTAATTGTTTTTGTAGCCGGTCGTCTTTCCTTAATGGATATGAATGTTGCCGTCTTTGGGTCGGACGGTCCTGTTACTTAATTAGTACTTGTCTCCGTTTATTGAAATTCTACATATATACAGAGGAGAGATGTATCTATATGATTTCGTTTTTATTCTCGCTTCTAAAATGATGAAATAAATCGAATTTGATTACATCTGCGCATTCGCAGCTATATACAACTTAATCAATACGGTATGGAGGGTGGTGGGGGTGGGATGAGGGGCGGGGTTGCAGGGATACTACCGTAATGATGTCCTTGAAAAAAACTGTGAACATTCTACTCTAATAATTTATTAAATACAGAACAATGTTGAAATCAATATATCTCTTAAAAAGGATTTCACAATTTCATGGTTTTATATCCCGCGTGTAAATTAACTTCGAAAGGCGATTGTTCATATTTTAGCGAACACGGTGTACTTTGTTAATTTTGGGAAAAAATAAGTACTTTTTTCTGATTGACTTTAAATTTTGGTTTTTAATAGTCGACATGTCAATGAACACTTTCATGAAAAAAAAATCGTTCTCGCTGTTAAAACTTATTTTTTTTGCATTTTTTTCGGATTCAGAAAATTAACACTGCAACATATATTTTCACCATCCTCATTTCCTTTCCCGACGTACCGTTGCAATTTGGTTTGTTAAAACCTATTCGGAGCACTCCGGCATAAACCAAAAGCATGTATACATCAGAAATTTAATCTGGAATGCATGGATACATACATTTGAAATATATGTATTGAAATAATTCCATTATTTCATTTCGTGTGTACCCGGTCGCGTCTGTAAATGTATATGCGTTATGCCGTCCGTCTTTGAGTCCGTGGGTCATGTTAGTTAATTTTGGGGAAAAAAAAGTTCTTGTCTCCGATTTCATTAAAATTTTGCATATGAACAGAGGAAAGATTTATCTACGCGTACATGCATTTTGTTTTTATTCTCGCTTCTAAAATGACGAAATAAATCGATTTTGATTTAAAAGCGCATTGTTGGCAATTTAAACCTAAAAACAACCTAAATTCATCCCTTTGAAAAATACCTTTAACTATTAATGGGAATTACACGAAGTGTACACCAATTATGTTCGACCAATGTAGTTTGTGAATATTATTACTTTAACAACGATCTGTGATTGTGTTTTGTCATAATCACAGTTTATAGATAAGAGGTGTATAAATCTGACCAGTGAAAATTTTCCCAATAATGTCATTTTGTTATCGATTTTATCACGTGACATTGTTTGATAAATATTCATACGCCATAGGGCTGGCGTTCCTACTGTATATCAGATTCGTAATGTGTGCGTATCGATGGAATTTATACCGGTGAATGTAAATACAGGCGTGAGACAAGGGTGTCCACTTACTTCATTAGTCTTCAATTTATTGATGACATTACCGCAGTTGTTGAATTGAAATCTGCCGTAAGTAGTGAATTGATGATAGGGCTAGAGGTAACAATAAGCTGCGAACGTATATGCTGTTTAAACCCGATTTTAATAATGAGCACTATATACAAATGTTTATACTACAGAAAGATAGATCTGGATTTTCCAAATTTAGGTGTGGCGTTGCACAATTCAGACTTGAAACAGAGTACGAGAATGTGCTAGAATATGCCCTTATGAACACATGCTAGTTCAAAATGCCAAAACCACTATGTAACACTAAAGTAACACTTTTGATACAGCGAGAGATTAAAACAGAAAATTAATTTCAGTGACTTCGATATACTCATATATATATATATATTCTCTATATTCTCCTGGAAGGTTATTGTTAGATGTTGTGCCCAAACCTGATACCTCGACTAATTATATAAAAAGTGCACACTTGTATATTTTAGAGTATAATATAATACTGTTTTATCTGTAAGGTATTGTCTATTTGTTTTACCACCTTAATCAATCAACTTTTTATCCGTTGATTCGGTTTAACAATGTTTTAATACATATATGTATTTCATCTGTAGGTCATAACGTTTTATATTTTAAATTGTGATAGATTTTTGTGATATATTCAGTGATAATAATTATGTTGCTTTACTTAAAGCACATTGGCTTTGTATTGTAGCTTACATGGAATTTGTATTGCATCTTACATGGAATATTGAGTTAATTATTGGGGAATTCCCTACCTCATTATAGACATCTAGTTTGTGTTGCTTCACGATATAGCCCATGCCAGTGATGCACTAACATGTGACGACATGTATTGTTGGTTTGCGGAATCTGTTTCTTTAAAGCTAACTGTTTGCCAGGTGGTACTAGATCAAAAACCGGTAAGTTAGTGCTGGTCTTGTTGTAATACTGTGATATGTATACATTATTTAAGATGGGTTACACATAAAACAAAATGTTACTAGTTTATATTTATTGGAATACGCTGGCCATGGTTTCAACAATATATAGTGTAAAATAAAATGTGTAGTTAATCAAATTGGAACATTTCAGGTAAATCCAATGTTCATAGTCCAAACTAAGTTTAAATTGTAACTGACCAATGTACAGTGTAAACCCAGGGAAATACAAGTCTTAACATTAAAAACTTCTTGCATAGAAAATAACAAAGTTCTTATACTGTACAGTGTAAAACCTGGGAACAGATGTTCACAAAGACAAGTCTTAAAATAAAAAACTTCTTGCAGAGAAAATAACAAAGTTCTTAGAATATTTTAACTGCACTATGCTGTGTCCCCGAATAACCGCGACACAAAGTTCATAGATGATTTTAAAGTTCTTCGTGTTCCGATACCACAACGTCTTGCTCCGTCAATAGTAGTATTTGAAAACTTCTTGTAGCTATATCCCCAAATAAAAGATTGCACCACTGTATACCACCGCAAACGAGATTCGGATGGAGCCATGACGACGACGACAGACCACTAGGCATCTCATCTCCTCATGCTTTTCACTGAAATATATACACGACAAGCCAAAGACACTGGTACCAAATACAATATAAACAACAAACTCAGGGGAGGGTGGGTGGGTTAGTTTGGAGATAATAATTAAATACCGATTTTTAGAACACAAAAAACAGATCGATACTGACCAAATGGCGGTCACTGCAAAGAGGTGTATGCGTTAGAATTACACGTTCATAATAACCTCTGATTTCCAACCCCTGAAATAATTAGTATTTGTTCCCTAGTAGAACAAATCCCATTATTTAAGATGGGTTACAAATACAACACAATGTTACTAGTTTATATTTATTGGAATAAGCTGGCCATGGCTTCAACAATATATAGTGTAAAATAAAATGTGTAGTTAATCAAATTGGAACATTTCAGGTAAATCCAATGTTCATAGTCCAAACTAAGTTTAAATTGTAACTGACCACTTAACAATGTAAACCCTGGGAACAGATGTTCACAAAGACAAATCTTAAAATTAAAAACTTCTTGCATAGAAAATAACAAAGTTCTTAGAATACTGTACAGTGTAAACCCTGGGAACAGATGTTCACAAAGACAAGTCTTACAATTAAAAACTTCTTGCAGAGAACATAACAAAGTTCTTAGAATATTTTAACTACACTATGCTGTGTCCGCGAAATACCGCCACATGCCACTCGGCATACCGCCACATGCCACTCGGCATGTGTATGCCACATGCCGCGTGGCACCGCCAAACATGGGGGAAGCGGAACACAGCTTAGATAATAAAAATCCTCCAAAGAGGTATGATAGACGTATTTCAACCAAAGAAGCGATTATGTCATGTCATATACAAAATCAACCAAAAAAACTCAAAAGAGGTATAACAGACATATTTCAACCAATAAAGAGATTGTGTCATGCCACACGCCGCGTGGCACCGCCAGACATGGGGGAAGCGGAACACAGCTTAGATAATAAAAACCTCCAAAGAGGTATGACAGACGTACTTCAACCAATGAAGCGATTGTGTTATGTCATATACATAAACAAAATCAAAAAACTTTAAAAATCAACCAAAAAACCTCCAAAGAGGTATAACAGACATACTTCAACCAATGAAGCGATTGTGTCATGTCATATACAAAAAGCTACAAAAAGCACAAACAAAAACCTCCAAAGAGGTATAACAGACATACTTCAAAAAATGAAGCGATTGTGTCATGTCATAATTTATAAATAATTTATAAAAGTTACAAAAAGGCTCAACAACAGTTTGTTGCGATAAAATAGCTACGGAGAGCTACTATAACCCAAATAGGATAAATATAAAAATTAACTATACGATTGCCAAGCCACAGCCAAGCTTAAAGGTTGAATATATAATTTCTTCAATTTAACTTATAAACATTGAATTCCTTGTTGTAAACCATTCACAAACAAGGCTTGCCTTGATAAAATAAGTGTACATCATCCCAATACAGCATTGTCTTAAAAACAACAAACAAATCAACTTTTATAAGATTTCAATATTTAACATAAAAACATTGACTTTTGCTTCGTTAGGATTAATTTAAAAGCCCCAAGTTAAAATAATGTGGAGGCAGGCCCCACTATTTATCATCCTTAATAGAAATACAAAGTACCAGGCAACAAAGCATCTTCTACTTCCTTGTTCCTGAACAATGAAGTGCCACTATATACATTCATTGGCAAGAAATTAAGCAGTTCAATATATATTTCCAAATTCAACACAAAATAAGTGTTATAGGCCTACTTTGACATTCACAATAGAAACTAAATGTCCATGAACTCTTCGATCAAAAACGGCAGGAACCCAAATGTATACAGTTCCGTGCGACATATTCACTTTGGCTTTCATAGTACGAGTCTGGTCTGCAATTAACTTAGTTCATACACCAGGTCTAAAAGTTTGTTCATGGCTATCATTTATACCAGCAAATTGTAAACGGAGAGCTTAACATATGATACCACCTACTGAAGGTCTCTATGGTACGTCTCGCAACCGCATGTCCGATACCCAGTTATTCGATATAGGAACATTGTTGATTTGCCTTTCGACATCGTGATGGTGACACAAACTGAAGTACAAGGTATGGCGTAAAATAACCTATAACACAGAGATCTAATTATAATTAAAACAGCATCAGCCACGACTCTGTATCAAAACAACAGCCACAGAATGAAAAGATCAGTGTACGCAAACAGAATAAATGTCTAAAGCTGACTGCTAGACGAAAACATTTAGAACATTATACTATTATAGCAGCAGCAGACACAGCAGTAAGTAAAAAATATCTGTAATAAGCAAAACAAACTGTGACATATATCTATCATCAATTTGACAAAAGAACAATAGCATAGACCTGCAATCAACACGCCGCCAGTTGTCAATAATAAAGCACATGCAGTTGTATTATAACCTATTGTCAATATACTTTGAAATAAACACTAGGGCGGAGATATCTAAATACTGACGACATGTTAATTACATGCTCATCGACATACTCACACTTTTGGTGTAAAATAACATAACGGTTAGTATATACCGTTTTCAGCCATTTTCAGACTCCTGGTGTAAAGTTAGTATATTCATTAACCAACATTCATGCATTTGCATACTCCAAGTGTAAAAAGTGACAATTTATACCGGTTTGTTATAACTGCGACAACAAAAAGCGCACCACTTTACACACACTAAGAATATGGTTCACTTTAATTCATTCCTGTTAGGCTTAAAACCCAATTCAATTCAATTCACTTTAATACTAGGCCAGTTGCCGACACCCACTGTAGAAAGTGCATATTTCTCTAAAGTGAATAGACATAATGTATGTTCTTTGTTTTTGTTATCTGTTGTTGTTGCTGTAGTTTTTAATTGAATTAAAAGCCATAATAAAGTGTTTAAAAATGAGCCCTGTTCCCTTAGCGTTATGACATCTGTTCATTTAGCCACATATTTGCGATCTCAGTTGGCTACTACACTCGCAGTCTGCGTCTTCGCCTTACACATTCTGATCCTGGTTTACTTCCAAAGATCAGTATCACATGATTAAACATTTTCCAAAAACTCTTGAGATACCACGAAATCCCGCTGTAAACCAAGTGGCTTTACATACATCATGGGCTCTTAGACTGTATTTTCGGCAAAACTGTTTACTGAAATAAATTGCTAAAATGAAAAACACCTGACAAATTTATCTTAACAAAAACATGTTTGACCCTGTAATTTATCCCTGTGAAGGTAAAGCAAATACAGAAATTAACGCACAATATAAAAGCAGATTTGCTCACTATGATATTGATTACAACTATAAAATAGTTTATAACTCAACAACTCAAAAGCTATGAAATTGATTTGCAACCGTTTAAATGCAGATTTTATGTCCATTGTTCCCAGTAATGCCACGGGACCAATGTTACTTGGTCATAAGTGCTAGAGTGCCGTTAGAACCATTATCTTCAGATCCACTCTATCTTGCACTTCTTTTGTCCCTCTCCCCCGATGATACGGATTTTTCGCTACCCTTTTTGGCATGAAACCAGTGGCAAATGGTTTAATGATGCTACTCCAGTAAGACAGGATAGGTTTATATATTTGATAAGGTTTATATATTGTTATATATATATTTATTTTTTATTTTTTATTATTATTATTATTTTTTCTCCCCCCCTATGAATCCTTAATACTGTCGTGAGCTTCAATAAATTTACCAAATTTAATATGAAATAACAGAACAATATATATATATATGTTGTTGTTTTTTTTTTTTTTTTTTTTATAGAATAATGTTAGGCTATATCCCAGAAATCAACATCAACACTTTCGTTTGACACTACTGCAACATTCTGACGCGATAGCCTGGCGCTTGCAATGCCATCCTATATAATGCCATACTTATGTTAGGCTATTCCAGACAAATGGAAATAAACACCTCAAGTTCTTACTTAAATATTATACCTACCTCTCGTACATTATTTAAACAAAAGTGTTACTATAATATTTTTCTAGGACTGAAGCTAAGTTATATCGCCGCCTTGGCAAGGCCATCCACCATCCAGCATGTCCCGGCCGCTTTATCAACGATAAAACAAACACATTTAGTAGTTTACAAATGCTTATACAACGTTATTTTGTTTACTTTTAATTCGAATAATTATATTAGTCATCTAAATGTGTATATACGACAAGACCAAAACATCCTGGATGAATGATGTAAAAGAAATTGATGTGCCCATCGACACACACATTCAATAACACTCGATGCATATTAACAATTGGTTTCGAGATAGCATTTAAATACCGTGATTTTCCAATTGTAACACTGTACCGCTAACTTGGAAAGAATTATGTTAGGCTATGACCCATCAATTGACACCCACACTTTCCTTTAATACAATATTGTAATATTGTCGACAATATTGTCGACTTGTTGACGAATTGTGTTCGATACAGATATGACAAAACAATAAGCTGGAATCAACTTTCATTTAAAAGCAATAGCACATACAGTGTCGTACTTCTATTAGGCTATGGCAGAAGAATCGAAATAAACACTTCCGTTTCAAAACTGTTATTATGCACCTAAATACCTGTCGGATATTATTTAAACATAATGATACACATACTTATAATTTGTCTATGTCTAAATAAGTTAACAGCCTTGGCAAACGCCATCTCCCATCCTGCACGACTCCAAATTCCAATCAATAACCAGAGTTGTCGTTCCTTTTGCATTCTCCGATTGAGAATTCCTATCTGTCAACATCGTAGCACAATACGGCCGTTGCGAACATAAGCAGGGTTTACCGACATGTAACAAGCATTCAACACTAATATTTGATGCGTATTATCAACAAGTAGTTTGGAGATAACAATTAAATACCGATTTTTAGAACACAAAAACAGATCGATACTGACCAAAGGTTATAATAGCGTAAATGAGTCTCCATTGCCCTTCCATAGTAAAGTTAGAATGTTGACAACCTCTTAAAAACACAAACCTCGTTAGAATTCTGGGAAACTTACTTTATCATGCAAATAAACATGTCTGCTATTAAACATCAACAAGGAAATAGGGGGTTTAATACCTTCTAAGAAACATTTCTTCAGTTGTATACTAACACCGGGTCAAAGGTCAACACTATTTTTACCCCTTGCAATTTCATACCATGTCTACTTTCACTTCTCAAATTTATATAAAAAACTGTCAAAAACATGATGAGCTGCATTTTCAAATATCAACAACATGTCCAGAATACAGTTACAGCCAAAAAATAACAGGAAACTGCACTAAAAAAAGTTCTTAAAGAAAAAACGATTAGCACTCTTTAATACACAACTACTTTCGATGCACCAGGCGAGCACATCCTGTTGATTTAGTGTAATTAGACCCAAATGGCGGTCACTGCACAGAGGTGTATAAGTTAGAATTACACGTTTATAATAACCTCTGATTTCCACCCCCTGAAATAATTAGTATTTGTTCCCTAGTAGAAAAAATCCCAATATGTTGTACAGTCTCGGGTAAATAGTGTAATACTGTGATATTTATGTAATATGTTGTACAGTCTCGGGTAAATAGTGTAATACTGTGATATGTATATAATATGTTGTACAGTATCGGGTAAACAGTGTAATACTGTGATATGTATATAATATGTTGTACAGTCTCGGGTAAATAGTGTAATACTGTGATATGTATATAATATGTCGTATTGTCTCGGGTAAATAGTGTAATACTGTGATATTTATATAATATGTTGTACAGTCTCGGGTAAATAGTGTAATACTGTGATATGTATATAATATGTTGTTTAGTCACCGGTAAATAGTGTAATACTGTGATATGTATATAATATGTTGTACAGTCTCGGGTAAATAGTGTAATACTGTGATATGTATACAATATGTCGTATAGTCTCGGGTAAATAGTGTAATACTGTGATATGTATATAATATGTTGTACAGTCTCAGGTAAATAGTGTAAAACTGTGATATGTATATAATATGTTGTATAGTCTCAGGTAAATAGTGTAATACTGTGATATGTATATAATATGCTGTATAGTCTCAGATAAATAGCATGGCACAATAACGTCTAATGTTATTTAATGGTATGTATCACTTTACTGTGATGAGACTTAAATGAATGAATGAATGGTGTTTTACGGCACGTCGACACATACATATGTCATATTGTGCGCAAAAACTGATCAGTGATGATGAAATGAAGGATTAATTAAAAATTAATGTAAAGATATAACTATTTACAAGTAGACTTGAATAAACTGTTGAAAATACATACAATCATTTGTTAATTTTGGCGGTAGCTTTTATTTTCCGTGTGTACGTGCGTTCGTCTCACATTTCTTTCCGATTAATTTCTCCAACACCTTTCGTCCGATTTTCATGAAACTTGGTAGGAAGTAACAGTTATATATCTTACAGCGCATATTATAGGGCGTTCAGGTTGAATGGTTTTTGATGGAATTTTGATTTTCTTTCCAATATATTTAACGTTTCCGCTCAACTCACAATATTTAGTTTTATCCGATTTTCATGAAACGTGGCAGAAAGTATAAGCATGATGAGCGAAGAATATTCTTCAGATAAAACGTACTCTTTTTACACAGAAACGTTATTTGACAAGGGAAATGGCTGTCATCGATTGTTTCTTGTTTATACTTATTATACTATTGATTCTTAGAGAATTTCATTAGTCGAATGTATGATGATGACACTATATTAGTTGTTTAATAATGAAATACAAACAAGTTGTATCGTATCAATTTCTCAGTACTATCGAATGCATTGTATACATTTATTTTTATAAAGGCACACGCTACACGCTATCCAATACTGATTAGAATATTGACAAGTTGAGGCTCCAGTTACATTTTAACGAGTTTATAACAGAAGTAACAAATAGTAATACAAAAGCAAATAAACATGACCAATGATTATAGGTTATATATATATTAACAACTGAACCGAGGCTTAATATTTAATATACATATGAAGTACATTTTGATATATGCATTTATATTTGGGACAAAACACAATTCTGAAAGATTTACATGTCAAATATATAGTTTGATCTATGTATATATTCGGAATTAACATGCATACGTCTGCTAGACTGCATCCAGTATCTTTACATATCGAATAAATAACAGCTTAGGTATTTTTTATTAACATTATTTAAAAAACTTATTAAGAAAAGTTATATAATTACATACACTATTATGGCAGGACCTACAACCACAGCATCATTAATTCTTTCTTGGTTTTATCTTTCCTGAAAATATACTCTATTTTCTCCTCTTCTTTTCTTCTTCTTCTTGTTATTCACCAAAATATGTTTTTGAATATGTTATGCTAATTATATTGCCATCTTGTTAATTGTTAATTACAATACTGTTGGGAAGGACCTTTATTAATGTTAGAAGAACTTGTGGCCCAACCCTTTTGCTTGTATATAGGAGAAAGGCAATCAAATATGTCCAAAGTAAAGTTATATAATTATATTTGTTAACAACAATAGCGTTCTCTTTTAAAATGAACGAGATCTTTTTAAGCTGCATTAGCTGAAACTTTTATCTTATAAAACACAACATAATTACGATGTCAAACACTACACTTATTGAATATATATTAAACAGAAACAGGATATTTACCTGTATTAAAAGATCACTAAATGGAGGAATTGAATGTTGTAACTCGACTTGGATCTGTATAAGGGCACTGTCAATATACACCCTAACTCGACTTGAATTGAATTGAATGTTGTTTAACGGTTCATCAACACAGTATATGTTATTTAGAGCCGCCCCAGAGAGAGGGGAAGGATAAATAGGAATCCGGGAACCGTGCCCTACTGTTATTATCGAATAGATTCCTATGGTTCTTTAACGTGATCGGAGGATAGACCGATACACGCGACCGCCCGGTTTACGTCCCCATCCGACGGACGAGGCTAAGGGAAAGTGTCTTGCCCAAGAACACACCGACGAAACTCAGTGGCACCACGGAGGATTGAACCCGGGGCTTCCGGTTACAAATCCGCCGCGCTACCGACTAGCCAGCCCTTGACTAAATGGAGGAGAAAAAACTCTTAATACAGGTGATCTCTCAATACAGGTGCATTTTGGTTTGAACAAAACTATATTGGTAACAAACCATCTTTATTATTGAGAGTTCTGAAAAACTTGAATAAGGGTGAAATAATTATCACAATTGGATGATAAACAAAGAAGATATGATCATTTGAAACTTCTGTTGAAAAGGATATGGAAGCCGCCATTTGGCGTTCATTTGCAGTGGTTTTCTTTGCTTTAAATGATATTTACCAATATCCATATATGGTAATTTGGAACAGCTAATACCAATTAAATCAACCCATGCAATTGTCATTTGTTAATAATATCGTTTACATTCACATTAAACGTTACATCTTAATTTTCAAGATTAACCGAATATCCACAGATATAATTATCTTTTAATGAGATTAGGTCATTATCATGGTGTAACTAAATAGTCTCTAAGAGGTATAGTAACAATAACGATATCTTAGACTACCCAACAGCAACGCCACCTGAGACGTTTTCTGATCACGTAGTTAACCTTTCGAACCACGAGATGGTATAAACAACTGTATATGAAATAATTTCTGAAAACAATGGATTATTTAAAATATTGAAACGCTAATTAAAATTAATTTATTCCTTGTCTTTTATTTTAATGCGTAAATACAGGTTTATGACATTTGTGTCAATGTTTAGCAAATCAGTGGATTGTATAGATATATTATTTAAACTATTTGCATTAAAGTAAAGAGTTTATAGTAAAGAGTTTATAGTAAAGAGTTTATACCATTGAATATTAGGTTTTGAAAACATAATCATCTTGCGTACTGTATCCGCCATTGTGCAGGCTGATATTCAGAACTATGCGGTAGATGTCGTTATTTTAAGGACTGACCGGATAGTTAAACTGAGAAATAAAGGGAAGTCCGTATTCCTTAAGGTAAGACTGTATTCCTTCTAATGTATTTATTTACTTAATTATATGAACATATTTCCGGACTACAATTTCTTCGATTGAAACAACTTTATACCGTTCATGAACATTCAAACCGAGACTGCAATATTTCCTATGTGTCATGTTCGGCCGTTTCGAAAGGTCCACTCTCATACTCTTTTACTTGTATCATCTCACTATCGAATATCAAACATTTTTAAGGAGGCACAACTGGGGGATAACTTACTCACAGGTAACACACTGTTGAATTCTGCGTTTCCGATTTGATATTTGCTATTTTGACTTTTGCATGTATTATATTTAAACACCATTTATAATATTAGGCATTGTTTGTAAAAATCAACAACAATATATATATATTATTGTTGATATAGTGAGAGTTTGCCGTAGTGAGTTCAAATTATCTCCCTTTAATATATTTACTGAATTCACAGTACTCCCAAGATCCGGCACCTTTCATTGTCACTGTCTCAATATAGCTGTGAGTGGTTGAATGCTTAAATGTGGCGCACTCATATGAGCTATAATTGTATGTATGTATGCGTCTATATGTTAATTGTGCCTCCAGACGAGTGGGTTATGATGTAGAGATTCAATGCATCAGCGTGTGTTGCAGCTATCCTTTTCAGGAAGTGAATGCAGAACAGAACAGAACAGATATATTATTTCGACTTATACATATAGTATCTCGTCATCAAAATGTAATATACAAAGTTTAATTAAACACATGAAAGGCTCACACGCATGCACCCCAACACGCACACACACTCTCACACACCTCTTACATACGCATACGCACACACGCACTTACTCTCTCTCTCTCTCTCTCTCTCATGCAATTATATAAACGAATTAATTGTTGAAACAATACCTAATATCTGAGGATAAACTTTATATATATGCACACAACTACGTATAATTAAATGTGTTACGTACAATAAATGCTTATTTTACCAACTTAGCTACATTTTGAATATTTTTATGTTTCTTACTTTGCATCAATTCGTCATAGCTAGGCGCCCTGCCGTAGTTCGTCCGAAGGTTGTCTGTCCTTGGTAGTTCACACATTTCTCCCTATATATTATTGTTGATATATCTAGTAGAGAAAATAATACATTGAACAGACTACCTTTCACATACACTAAATGATTGAGTATATTTTTAAAAACACAATGTAGAAAATCGTCATTTACAGTGCTAGAAACAAAAAAACTCTTAGCTAGCGTGGATATTATTTACATGTAGCACGTGTAAGGGCTTCATCTGTATCTGCGGGATACTCCCATCCTTCATATTGACGATCATAGGGAGGCGCATGTCAGGGAACATTTAAAATGTTAAAACTATGTAATTTACAAGATTACAAACATAAAAACGCCCTGGTATCTATCGGAAAGTGGGGGTAGGGGGAGGGGGAGGGGGAGGGAGTCTGTACTTGAATATGTCGAGACTAGAGCTCTCTTTGGTGAGTAATGGTAGTTCATTCCAGTATCGTATGGTTCTTGGAAAATAATATGTATTTCCAAACATTAATTATGTCTGTAATTTATTATTAAATCTCAATAATATTACAGCAGATATTCGTAAAAGTAGGTATGAAAGTCCAATATAAATGTAACATTCACAAAACAAAGTCAACTACAAGGATAAAAGAATCATCAAAGTATGCCACACACACACACACACACACTAACACCCCCACCCCACCACACACACACAAAAAAGGTTGACAGCTAAACCACCTTGGAACGGTAAGTGGCTGAAAGGCCGCTGGGGGTGTTTCGACCAGGTTTTAGGTGCACCAAATCTCACTCTTACCCTGTTGTCACTCCAATATATCAGGACAGTGTAAATAAAGATATACCCACTGGTTTATTTTCTGTAAGAAGGCAGCATTAGATAATATAATTATAACACAACAATGATCATTTATATATGAATATAAAAAACAAAAGCCTATAATCCACAAAGCAATATTGCAGTATAGTGTAGTGTAAGCACAAATGTCACTGACTTGAGGAAGCCAGAGCAACACGAGAATAAACCGTTACGGGCACAAGCAGACAAGACAATATTGAAGAAAAAATAAACGTTACATTACTTCAACTATTCAAATTACACACTGTCAACGCCACAGCAATCCCGTATTACTAACTGACTTAATTAATTAAAGCTACAGAGTCTCTATTTTAACTGATAATAACTCATGAATATGAATGAGTCACGTGTGAAGTAGTTTCAAATCGACGAACAGTCCAAAAGTCGGTACAAATATATCACATTTGTATTTAGCCTTTGTACAGGTAACATCGATAAATATGCGGCTTCAGAATATAAATTATGTGATAAAATAAATTAATTGCCCGGAACGAACCACAGACGTTGCGCTTGTATGATGTACTTTTACCACTAGACCAGGGCTATTTATTGGTATGTTGCAGCATTTTCAACACTAAATAGGCATAACGTGTTAACTAGCGAACACACAAACTCATCAAGTGCTAAATAACAAGTCGAGATATGGTTGTTTTGAGTCGGAAAATTAGTTTCATATTGATAACATAATATATTTTTACATAAGGCAATGTTAATTTACACGTGCGACAAGATGGGCTATATATTTATTGATTCATATTGAGTTGCGCTGAAATAGGTTAAGTTATTTTGCCTCTCAACAAATGGTAGTTAGTATACCATTTTCGCAAGAAGCGTTATAGCTCAGTGGATAGAGCACCAGACTTGAAATCAGAAGGTCGTGTGTTCGAGTCACGAAAGTGGATTTTTTCTTCTTCTGCAAATCGTATGTCTTAAGGGTGTACCTGTTCATGAATACGCAAAATGTTTTCAAAAGTGGATTACGCGGCTCAAAATGTGTGTTTCGGCTAAGGGGGAGTACTTTGAAGGAAATAGCAAAAAACAATTGATCAACAATGATTATAGTATTCTAGTATCAATACCAATCGCATTATTTACGGAACACCCCTCGTACATTTACCAACACTTAATGGCAATTATTAAAAATGTGTAAATCAACATGTGTTTGTATCATAATCATAATTCTAATCATAATTATTTAGGTTACGGTTACTATAAAACCATCTGGATACCTTTCCCAGTCGAACTGTTAAAGAAACCTTTGGCCACAATGATGAAAAAGCTCGACGACGACGACAACAACAATCGTAAAACTGCAGACGATAACGCAGGACAAGATTATGAAATTGTTGTTTTTGATGTGGGTGGAACGAAATTTAAAACGTACAGGTAATTGAGCATCATTTTTTTTTAAATCATCAAGATGATAAACAAACTGTTGGAATGCAGCTATTACTTACACGGTGTTTTGTTTTCAATAACATGGTACATTAACTGCTATACTCTTTTTAAATATAATGATATGACACTGATCAAAATTGACGCTGCACAACGGTGCGTTTATATTTCAGATCTCATTTAAATAAAAAATGCTTTCTATTCAATTAATTCGAATTTTTCAGGGTCTACATTTCCTGTTTTTATATCTACTTTCATTTGTTATTCCTTTATCTCGCATTTTATCTCGTATTTTATCTATAGTTGTCGTTTAATTTCGATCATTATTTATATTTTAGAGCTAACTTAGTCAACATTTACGTCATCCAGCAGAAAGACGGGATCGGTAGAATGCGCATAGGTCAATTTGATTTGATTTGCACATGGTGTTTAACGTCATTTTTAGCCCATGTTAGGCCATTTATGACGGTCGAGTTTTTTTGTGGTATAGGCAGATCACCCTATATTTCCTGGGTAGAAGCAACCAGTACTGTATACATTCCGCCATCCGACACTTTCTTACTTTACAAGTCGAGCTCCCAATGGGTTTCAACAGGGAGACCGTTTTAGACGCAGCGTCTTTATTATCCCTAACACGGATGCGCCTCACAGAGGTCGAACAAAATGCTTTGCGAATTTCATGAAATATATGTTATGGTTAACCCTTATTTATTTGCAGGAAGACACTTACAAATCATCCAAGATGTATGCTGGCAGATGCATCATTTCTAGACAAATATTACAACACAGGCACAAAGGAATACTTCTTCGACAGGGACCCAGATATGTTCAAAGTATTTTAATTTATCTGTCTTATGCTTCCTTATTTTGTTTGATACGTGTTCTAGAATTAATATCACTTCATGAACTATGCCAGGAAGTACAGTGTAACAACCGTAATGGGGATTCAAACTCGGATATCAATACTAGTAGGCGGCATTCCTCGGATATCAATACTAGTAGGCGGCATTCCTCGGATATCAATACTAGTAGGCGGCATTCGCTCCAAATACCATTCAAGCTCAATTCCATTTGTAATAATGAACTCATCTCTGGTCTATGCCTCGTGTTATACAAATGACATGTTTTTTTTTGATTTTTTTAATTATATTAATATATTCTTATGCGATCAATTAACAGAAAAGTAACAAATTTCCGGGGTTCGAAGATGTTACATCCGAATTTTCTAAACTGTATAGGAATAATATATTAAATGCTTTTTTTTTTACCAGACTTAAGGAGTTTACAATTGTAAACTATTTACAGAAAAATAAATTTAAAATGTATACACTTAATAGGCCCGATATAAAAAAACTCGACCAATTGAGTTTATAAATGTTGAATAATATAAATATGGGACAATATAAGGCATATAGTAGCTGACCTCATTTGGAGGGGGAAATGATGATTTTGAAATGCGTTGGGTAGCCTCATACCTATGAATAAAATGTTTACGAGCTCTACATAAATTTAACTATTCTTTACTTATAATAGTTAGGTTTTATGACTGCTATGGTGATGTGATTTATAAACTTCGTAAGATCCTTGGTCATAATCACCTCTATACATTCTTGGTTAAACATGTTAAAAGGTTAATCAAAAGAGCGTATAACCCTATAAATTTTGCAACGCACTGCATGTTTAGTGGTAGACCCATTTACAATTTCCTTTTTGATTGTGCGATGACCGGACATACTGAGGACACTATGATGACGTCTACCTAAATCCTCAAAGGACGGTAGCGTTTGATAGTTGTCTTAAATCTTGTCTTGTCTTACCCTAAATGGTTTGTTCTCTTGTTGCTCTGGCTTCTGCCAAGTCACTGAGAACTTGCTTTGTGGTTTTCTAGGCTCTTGTTTTTATATTCATATATATACATGATCATCTATGTGTTATACATACATTGGCTTATAATGCTGCCTTGTTTGTTAGAGAATATAACCTGGCCGGGGATATCTTTATTTATTGGGATGACAGTATGGTAAGATTGTGGCTTGGTGCACCCTAGAACCTGGTTTAAACCCCAGCGGCCTTTTTTTTGTCACTGACCATTCTAAGGCGGTAGCCCTATTGTCATCCATTTTATGTTTGCGATGTCCTATCTTGCCTTTTATCCAACTTTGTAATTGTTGTTTGTTTCTATGCATGGTCCTTGAATGCTTCATTTCTTTTATATCTACTTTATACTTGTATTTTTGAACTAATTTAGAAATCTAATATTTATAATGTATTATATATGCATATTGTATTATCTTTATAAGTATTACGAAATACCTATTCGTTAATATTTCTTATGTGCATCTGTACACAAAAAATAAACGTTTTAGGAACACAGTAGATTAGTGTTGAATAGTGACATGTTGAATATGCCCCCTTCAGGTGACGTTAAACTACCTACGAACAGATGAACTCCACCTACCATCCTATATTTGCGGACCAGCCGCGAAAACTGAACTGTTGTTCTGGGGGATATCCCCGAAAACTATAGAACGATGTTGCTGGTTGAATTACAACGAATGGAATTCCACACAGAAATCGCTGAAAAGACTGGAACGAGACCGGAAGCTGAGTATGTCAGACCAAGTGCACGAAAATAATTCAACGTTTTGGACAAAATGGCGGCCAGTGGTTTGGAGGATGTTGAATCGGAGTAACTCGTCGTTGTTAGCAAAGGTTTGCCTTTTAAAGTCTGAATATTTAATTATTTTTTTATCACAACGGAGAAGAAACAGACTTTGAGTCAAGAATATTTGCATTAAATCACCCGATATACTAAGGCGTTAGTTGAAACAACTGATTAGAAACGTGCGCTTCGCTAAAAACAATACATGTGCAGTAAATAAATCAGTTGGATCTGCACGCTACTTGATGTATGCTTAGCGTCGCCGAAGCGTATAGGGGATACAGCGTAATTAATACACAAATATTTATTCGGCATAGTGTGTACAGTTAAATTTTATATAGTTGAATTGATAGCGTAATTCTTTAATTTGTAACGCTTCCGAATACTTCGTCAACTGTTTCATTTTACATTTTAATCAGCATACTCCGCCTTTAACCAAACTGTTTTATTTTCAACTTTTTATTCGACAAGTTTAGAACCCAAGAAAAATCGCATTTTAAAGATGTTAAATGCACAGTTACACTTACTATAACATTGAAAATCTTATTCTTTCTACATTAAGTGCAGCTATATATATATATCTATGTATATGAGGTGTTTGCTTTCCATATCTGATAAATATATAGTTGTGTTTTTAAAAAGAGCATTTTTAATAGTATTATTAAGACAAACGCAGGTCTTTGCTTAAAGCATTTGTTGTAATGTAGTTTATTGAAACTGTAGAAAAATCAATAAATTAATATAATTGAAGAAATAGTAGTATCATGGTATAATAAGGTCAGGGGTCCAAGTGGAAAGCATAGTGGTGAACTGTAAATGGGCCAACCACTAAATATGCAGTGAGTTGCACAACGATAGGGTCTGTTATACAAAATAACACTGTCCTTTATTCTAAGTAGGGCAACAGTTAATGCACGAGTATTAGCCAAAGTGATGTTGTTGTTATTTTGTCCCAAGATCGCCGTGGTAGCCGCTACAGTATAATATTCATCCAAATTTCGTATTATACTTTTTAAATCAGTGAACGTGTTCTTGCAAATAAATATAAAGTTGCATCATATGTCATTTGTTTGATAAAATATCTGATTTATCACTTTTATCATATACCTTTCATAAACAATATTAAATACGTATTGTTTTGATCTTAAACATAGAACTGTTTATGAACTTTTATCATTTCAGATTTTTGGATTCGTTTCATTGCTTTTCGTGGTTATTTCGATTTTTTCATTCCTCGCCGATACAACCGAACCATTTGCGTATTACTCTACGGAAAATGCTAACGAAGATACAGATTACCTACAAGAAAATCATAATTCGACTGCAAGTCCAAATAGATCCGACGAAACGTCAACACCTGCTGGAAGTATGAACAACTCTCTAGCAGACGACAACAAAAAAAAATTGCAACACCCAGCGTTGTATGCTATTGACATGTCCTGTCTGTTCTACTTTATCCTAGAATATAGCGTTAGATTCGTATTCGCACCAAAAAAACTTAAATACGCAATATCACTGCTAGCAGTAATTGACATCCTTGCCATTTTAACGGACATCGTCGAACTCATTATTGATAATTTTAAGATAACTCCAACAGCAGACGTTAATTCCCTAAACTTTGTGACAGTAGTGAGAGTGATTAGGATACTTCGAATATTTCGCCTCATCCGTCATTCTTCCGGATTATGGATTCTATTGTATACACTGCGTGCTAGTGTTGGGGAATTGATGTTACTGGTTTGGTTTATGGCGTTAGGGGTATTAGTGTTCTCTTCGCTGATTTATTATGTTGAAGAAAAGGGAAAGTTTAAAAGTATTCCTGATGGATTTTGGTGGGCACTGATCACTATGACAACGGTGGGGTATGGTGATATATACCCAGAAACTACCGGTGGGAAAGTTGTGGGCTCTCTGTGTGCAATGTGTGGGGTTCTTATGGTGGGCTTTTCGGTACCCGCTCTGGTGAGCAACTTTATCCTCTATTACAGACACGTGGAATTCGCCACGCAAATGGAGGAAGCAGAAGTGAACATTAGCAATACAAGGAGCAAACCTGGTGACAGTACCAACATGCAATGTGAAAAAGACAATGAACATGAAACGACAAATCCTGCGATTTCGGGATGTGATAAATTAACATATGTGTAATAATGAAGATTATTCTTTTATGTGTGTATCTCAACCTCATTACATACTCGTAATATGTGTCTCTTCATTTGTTACACATGTACTGGACAGTCTTTGGTTTGATATGCTTTTCGTAGCAAAATATTCTAATACATGTTTAGCTCAACTGATAAAAAGGCTCATAAAAGCTATTTGATACCATTTTGCCCGTCTTCCGTCTGCCAGGCTGATCTGTCTGTCTGTCCATCTGTCCTTCGACAATTGCTCTTCAGAAACTTCACATTTCTTCACTTAATAGGTCAATGGTTTAAATAGAATTATATAGGAAATGTACGAAAGCTAGAGGTCTAATATTCTGTAGCATAAGCATAAACTCACAGTTCCCTTCCATGTTCAAACTGTGACCCTGATGTATATAGGGAAAAACCTTTAAAACTCTTTATTCTCTGTAACCACACGTCAGAGCTCTTATGAACTATCTGTAATATAAGCGTATTCTGTTAAAATGGTGGCCAGCGGGGTCACTGTTTTACATAGTTATATAAGGGGACTAATATTTCATATGAACTATACGCTTTTGATCCTCTGCTAAGTTTGTTCTAATGGTCACCATGTAATCAAATGTGTCCTCTCACAAAGTGTAACATGTTTTATAGACTTATTACTTACTGGTCCTTTGGGATCATCAAGCCCAATATTTGTGACTTTAAAGCAGAAAATCGCTTAAGCCGGTGCTAGGAGGCGTGAAAGGTGTTGCACTTAACATTACCTCTCATGAATAGACTCAATAAAACCGAGTCTGCTACTTTTATCTCTTGTTTGTATTTGTTGCTTCCAAGGGATCCCATTTTCAGTATTTATACAGAGAAAAAATAAACCAATCTTCTTCTGTGAAATCACAAGGCATAGAGAAATATAAAAAGATCGGACAGGGAAAGTAGCATTCAAGGAGGACAGTCAACCACAAAACACAGAAACAAACACGCAAACAGACAAACAAGAAGGCAAAAGTAATAATAAATGCAAACGACATCACAAACACAAAAGGGTTGACAATAGGGCTACCGCCTTGGAACGGTCAGTGGCAAAGTAGGCCACTGGGGGTTTAAACCGGTTCTAAGGTGCAACAAACCTCACACTTACCCTACTGTCATCCCATTAAAACAGGACAGTGTAAATAAAGAAATCCCCGCCATGATCTAATCTCTAACCAACAAGGCAGCATCAATAGGCAATATAAGTAAAACACAAATATGCTCGTGTAAAAATAATACAAAAAAACAATAGAGATTTCATATAGTACATGCAGAATAAACTTATGGTCACACGTTAGTTCAAGTGATGACCCTAGGATCAAATTTGACCCGCTTGAAATAGACTAATTTTAAGGGGGAAATGAAAAGTCTTTTTCGCTGAAACCGTAAGGAATATTGCTCTCAGATTACATTTAGCTTTAGCTTTGGATCTTTTACCAAGTTTGTTCAAATAGTGACACTGAGGAGCCACGGTGGTGACAGTTTTACAGAGGAGCTATGTAGAATATCTTTAATAAAAACTTCTCTGAAACTTCAACAGATAGAGGTCTTGTATTTCGCATGAATTATATAGACCAAGAGCCTATGAACTTTTATTGATTGCAGTGGGTGACGTCAAAAGGTCCGGTGGTCTTTTCTAATTTGAAACTTTATGTTGAATTAAAAACAAAATCATTTCTTAAGCACAAGCACGCCCCAAAGTTAAAAAAAACAATGGGAAGCGCATATAGGGGTAAGAAAATCAGTGTCTGAAAAATGGCAATAGCGAGATCATAATGGAAAATAGCAAACCTTTCTTGGCATTCTCCGGTAACACGTTGTGAAATTCGAAGTGTTTCAGCAAATACATATGTGCGTGTTTGTGGTAAGTTAAAGGTTTCCATAGAGCCAACAATCTGGAATTGGGTCACGTGTCAACTGAGCATTTCATCCTATCCACATAAGTGTTGTGCGAAACAGACCGCATGCGATTGTTCATATTTGGCATCGTCTCTTTATTTGTTACACATGTTCTGGAGAGCCTTTGGTTTGTTCACGGCTTCTTTCTATAATGTTCTAGATGGCTTTCTTACGTAGAATCACGTACATGTCTTGTATTTTTCTTTGACTATTTCTGTTTGCTGCATGCTCATCAGTGGTAGGCTCTGTCATGTCTGCTGGTATATTCTGGTAACTTATCCCAACCGTATCACGAAGTGTGGCACTCTCATCATAAGTGTCCCATACCGGGTTGATTGGTTGTCGATGAAGACCATTGAGTGTTGCAGAATCTCTCTCACTTACTGACATGGCTAAGTCAGTTTCAATCCCTTCAATAATGTGATAACTTAAGCAATGTCCAACACGATTACGAATTTCAATAACAATCCTACTGCCTGTTATACGTTTCAGTCCAAGGCCAAGACACACCACATGTTTTGATGGTTTCACTATTCCCTTTGTGCCTGCAAACAAACAGACATCTGCAGAGCGTTTACATACATTGTAACTCTCTCATGTGGCTAAACTTAAACAACTTAAGTTTTGGCATGTATTGGCATTCATACTTTTAAAAATTGGTCAGCATTTCGCTTATATTTTTGTTTAAACAATTTAAAGTCGTTGTTTTCTAAAAAGTCTTACTTTCCATAGTTTTACAATCCATATGAAGATTTTACATCGTTTTTTTTCTTTTAAAAAAGCAGCAAATATATCTGATATAGTGTAATTTTCACGAAAACTCGTGACACTATTCAATGCCGTCTGCTTAGAACACAAAATGTTAATGGTTATACTATTATTAATTAACAATATATAAGATAACAGTATTTTGTCTACTGGTATTAGAATACAAATATATGTTGTCACTTACCTTAAAGTGGGCAGATGATGAATATCTATTTTAGAAAGAGAAACACCTTGTTAACACTGCCATTATTATTCTGGGTCATTTTCTGGCAGTTGTTCCACTGTATGTTTTTATTAGACGTTCAGCATAGAATGTTAGAATGTTTCTTATATTAAATGTTGCTGTTATATGCAATTGTACGTTTTTCACAAATCCTTGACGGTACTCATGGACCTAAAGATATTTTGTATTTTGAATAAATATATATATTAAATCATATTAACATTTGAAAAAAATGTTTCAATAAGCTTGAGCTTAACTCTTACATTGACTCGAACATAATAGGAATAAGTTCAGCAACACAATGATCTGTTATATTACATAATCATCACAGAAGGTTAACTATCTGATCTCCAATCAGTTATATAAAAGACAAACACATGTCTGAAACACAGTAATGTAAACAAATTAGTTATCTTTTCTAAAACGGGAGGTCGTGCGTACATTTTGTACTTATTTGAGTTTTTCTATATCAATGACAACAATAACCCCAATGAACTTGATCTTTAATATACCAAATGTTCCCATTTATTGAGCTGGCTCATATTTTGACCCCATGTCATATTAAAGTGATGTTTGGAAGCACGGGCCATTAACCACACTTGAAATATATTTACACGATAGCAAAATACCATGTATTATCAAAACACATCGTGAAACAATGTAGAATATATAAACTGGAATAAAAACACGGAAATATGAGAATGAAAATTTGATATTTTTTAATAGTTTTTGCACTTAATTGACCTTTTGACCTTGAAAACCATTATGATGTTGACACTGAATATTCCAAAGCTATTTATTTAATATGTTTAACCTATTACCTATGCATTGATATCATATTTACATTGAGCGGTGATTTGGTGTGATTCGGTGTGATTCTCAATTTATTCGTGTCACGGTGCTGGTTTCTATTTTTATTTCGGATATGAATGAAATTCAAACAGCGTATCTATTATATAATAATATACGTCGACACGTCGTATCATACATATACTATACTATACTATTGAGGTATACACATAATAGGTGCTCTGCAAGGACTTTTTGGAATCTAAAACAAAAAAGAGGTAATGATAAGCTTGTGTTTGATAGACTTTAATGTTTGCTAAATTATATGATTTTTTAAATATTTAATCTTTGTTAAACATATATCTAATGTCTATTTGCAGCAGCTCACAAATGAATTGTAAAATAGTTTGAAACTAAAATGAGACACTTTATCATGGTTAGGGCTACCCCTGTTCAATTTGGAATACACGTTTTTCAAGATTGTATTTGTTGATGCATTTCCTTTGAATAGATGCAACATTAATACTTTGTATTACATTAACAGTAGATTAGACTAAATGTACTGAAAATGCACAAAAGAAAGATATTCAGAGTTTCAATTTTGTGTTAAATGACATTGTCGTAGGGGAGCGTTAAAGTACATTGTCGGGGGAGGTGGGTGGGAACCCCGTTTTTAAGACAATGACATTTAACGCAAAATTAAACTGTGAATACTTTTATTTTGTGTAATTTCAGTCATTTTAGTTTATTCGGGGGGACCCTCACCCGACCCCACATTCCCCCACACCACCCGCACGCGTCTCCTATAAAACCACAACTGGTAACGGGGATGTCTCTAATTGAATTACATAGCACTAGTTTACTATTTAAACGTGCATTGCAATGTTTAATATACAAGTATGCGATACTAAGCTAATAAATAACGTATATGTTTATGCTCATTTGCATAAGCTTATGAAAAGTTCGATGAATTAAATATTTTCAAATCGATAAATTTAAAGGCATTACCATTTGATAGATTACACGAAGGTCAATGAAATGAATTAAATTGAAATGGGATTTACGACATTGCAACATGAGCAATCTGATCCAAGCCTGACTGTAATATGAGGCATGCATTCAGAAACTTCACAACTGTTAGAGAAGTTGAGTTAGTGCAAACGCTATAAGGAGGAGCTGAGGTCCTGCAACACTACAAATCGCCTTTTACGAGAATGCTATGGTTAGGTGGTGGTCTCAATTATTGGCTGAGAATAAAAAATGTGTATTTTGGAGGTGTATTTGATATGGGTCGAGGGCCTGATATAGGGTGTGATATGAAAATACACATTTTTTATTCTATTTATCATATACTTCAGCTTTGTCGAAATGCCAACCTTAGCTCACTCACTACGCTGTTTTCCAGGGAGAAAAAAAAAGTTTTTATCATTAGATATAGTCCTTTCTGATGTGCTCATGTCTGTCGCGAAAGTGATATACATTTATTTTTGTCCGAAACCTTATTGAAAATGAATTAAATTTGAAATTTTCTAATCAAGGTGAATTGTCATCAGTGGTTATTTCATCCACGGATAATGATTATATAGCCGAAAATCCGTCGCGAAAACAGGATGGAAGTAACTAATGAAACTCAGATGACAAACCATACCCGTGATAAATCGTTCATTAATATACAATCGTAACTAATCGGGTATTTCCGTATCACTCCGGTAAAAGGATAGTGATGAACATTCGGTTATTTCCGTGATATGACATTTTTCACGCGTGTGATAAAGCTTTATTGTCCGGCAACGATATCCTGATTGATATGACTAGCTAGGAGGATGTAGATCTATGCTAGGTCTATGTCGTATCGTATATATTTGTAGGGAAGTATATGATAACATAGTATAGCGTAAGGACAGTAAGAAGAAGAGTTTCGTTTGTTTGTTTGGTGTTTTAATTTTTTTTTAGCACATGTAAGGCCATATATGACGATCCATCTTTTAAAAAATAATTGGTAGGGGCAGACCACCAAATTCTTTCTGGGTAGAACCAGTACTAGAGAGAAGAGGAGATAGTAAAACCAGTACTAGAGAGAAGAGGAGATAGTAAAACCAGTACTAAAGAGAAGAGGAGATAGTAGAACCAGTACTAGAGAGAAGAGGAGATAGTAGAACCAGTACTAGAGAGAAGAGGAGATAGTAAAACCAGTACTAGAGAGAAGAGGAGTAGAACCAGTACAAGAGAGGAGGAGATAGTAAAACCAGTACTAGAAAGAAGAGAGTAAAACCAGTACTAGAGAGAAGAGGAGATAGTAAAATCAGTACTAGAGAGAAGAGAGTAAAACCAGTACTAGAGAGAAGAGGAGATAGTAAAACCAGTACTAGAGAGAAGAGAGTAAAACCAGTACTAGAGAGAAGAGCAGATAGTAAAACCAGTACTAGAGAGAAGAGGAGAGAGTAAAGGAAAGGCCAGAATCATAATGCATAATAATACTCGGATTGAATTAAGGTCTACAAAAAAACCCGAGACCGACAACTACTGAATCGCTTCCCGTTGTTTTATAAATTGCAATAGAAACAACGGTATTAAATAACGGTAAACCTTTTACTCCGGTTCTGTCACGTGAACAGTAGTAGTTGTAATGATAGCCTGTGATTTCTCTTCTTTCTTTTTTTGCACCATACTGCACAAATAGTTGCTTAATGACTTAATAATGTAATTAAATGAACAAACAATTATATGAAGGAAGAAAATGGCTTCATGAGTGAATGAACGGTTGCACGATAAATTTAAATGTAATTGTACAAGCTTTAGAATAATTAACAACTCGGTTTAATAGCGATTGAAACGTAAAACTTAATTTAGTGATGGATCCCGGCAATCCGTGTTTCTGGTGAATGTTGTAAAACTTAAACAGCTAGCATTAATGTGGTTCCCGGCATTCGTATCTGTTTTAGTGGAAACGAATACAATATAGGGATATATTCACTATCAGCGGTATCAGCATTTTCTTGACACGTTCAAGCTATTTTGTTATTTTTTGTATTACAAGCGTCATGTTAAATCTTTAGATTACAGTTTGGACAAAATGAGCGGTGAAGAAGTAGGTGGCGATATAGGACTAAACGACACAATAGTATTTGACGTAGGTGGCAATATAGGACCGAGCGACACAATAGTATTTGACGTAGGTGGCAATACAGAACCAAACGACACAATAGTATATGACGTAGGTGGCAATACAGAACCAAACGACACAATAGTATTTGACGTAGGTGGAACGCGCTTTAAAACATTCAAGTAAGTCGTATATATAGTAGTAGGTAGTTTTAGTAGTTTCAGTAGCGTAGATTTTCAGTTCGGCGTTAGTTAGACATTCGTTTGCTTACGGATTATTACCTTAACTGTTACACATGTCAAAAAAAAGAAAGATATAAAAATCGGACAGGGAAAGTAGCATTCAAGGACGACAGTCAACCACAAAATACAAAAACAAACACGCAAACAGAAAAAAAGCCAAACTTCGAACAAAGTGGTAACTCCCCCAGGTAGAATAATTGTTATCAATAGGAAATAAATTACAGCTTCATAAGAAGCGTGTTTTCTATTCCGGAACACTGACATTTGTTATTATTTAATGATATACAGTGGTTTACAACTGTAAACAGTGTGCAATTTTAGTTTCAAACGAAATTGGATAAACATACATAAAAGCGTTATGTTTATGGATCATTTGTTATCGGATATATTTGAATTTTATGCCATGCAACATCTCTTCTAGACAAGCGATACATAAAGTAGAAAATGTGGGCCAATTCGAAATGGGGTATAACATAAATGCAAATATCAATTTAGCCCAGCCATGCAGCACACAGTTAGGTTGAATATCGATATATATATATACTCATTTTTAATTATGAGGCATAATACAAAACGCTTTGTTTTAAGACATGAATTAGGCGACGATATTTTTTCAATATTGTAACCAACTCAGGGGCAAAATTCGAATTTTGAAGAAAAAATTATATAAATGTAGATGACATTATTCCATAATAACATCTGGAACAGGTAGCTGTTTTTTTACTGACATTAATCGGTTATCATCGTAACGCTTTCAACTATTTTTGTTTGATGTTCGTTTTTGCATGACATGGTTGTGTTAATAAATATTCAAGTATTTTAATAGATTTCAATTAAACAATCAGGCCAATAGCCACGCTGAGGCACACCGAGGCAGTAGCCTCAGTAGAATTTTATTTTGGGAATGTACATACTTCACATATACTCCTCAAAATAAGTTAAGGACCGCAAGAATATTTCCCCATATGCTTTCCGGTAAAATTGACTACATACCATTTTCAAACGGTTGCACAGAATGTGTAAGCAATGTTGCATTAAACTGGATATTGTCAGGTCTTCTGCATTAGATGAAATAACAAAATGTTGATATACATTGTTCTGTTAATGAAAAAGAGTCCGAGAATTTTGATAATCTCTTAATATGATTAATTTGCCCCAAAACAACAATACTAAACAATTTCACTACCAATGATACTATGGACGCGAGTAGACTAATTCTAAAGAAAATGATGACAGATGTTTGTTAAGGAATCAGTAGTCATAAACATAATACGAAATAACATTTTTGGGTGAAAAAAAAGCATTTTATTGAAATTTCAAAATCTGAATTTTCTACAAAGATTTTTTTGGTGTAAAATGTTCCTTAAAAATACAGAAAAAACGAAATAGTTTCCATTTTTGGAATGCAGTGTGTATTTAAACTTGTGCGATTATGAAAACTTTAATCTTATTGAATTAAATAACGGGTCCTTATTTTAAGGAGTATATATCAATAAATATTATACTTCATTTGCATATTCCACTCTTTGTTTGATGTGACGTCATCCGGTTCATACAGTTGCATATGGACCTCAGCACCACACAGTATTTGTTATTTAATCCTATCAAGCATTGCCGCGTATGTATTGCTTAATACTGAAGTCTTGTCAGGGCCAGAGTAAAACGCAGGGCAGCATTTTATTCAAGATATTGTTTTGATCATAATTAATAATTTACAGAACTGGAATACGAACCATGTTTCTTCTTAGAATACTCATAAAATAGCTTTGTATACATATAAATGCAGTAATATTGAGTATTTAATAGTTTACATTAAAAATCGCGTAGATATATGTAGTGCCTCTTTAAAATCACTATTATGTTCGAAATTATATATGTCAATTTACCACACCCACTATATATATATTGACACATTGTTATGCATTTACATGTAGTTGTACATTGTATGTGTCAGTTTGTAAGGATCAGTAATTTACAACCTTTATACGATGATTTAAATAATATTATTATATGAATTAGGGATTGTTATGATAAATTAATGAAAGTATGTACTTCCTCAAAGTAACTCCAACATCAATATTAGTTTAACACCTGAATTACCCTACCCACATAAATCACAATGAAGAATTCTGCACATGAAATGTAAAGATAATATAAAGACCGTGAGCTAGACAATTTTCACTACCATCTCAGGTGGCAAACTCTTACTGGAGCACATTGTAGAGAAAGAAAATACCCACGATAGCACTGCCAACAGGGTAGCTGTTTCCTGTTATAAGAGTTATCTCCCCCTTTTAAAATCAGATTTCTTTAAAAATCATTTTCTCTGAAACCTTAAGTGCTAGATGTCTAATATTTTGCATGTGGCATAAGCTTACGGCCCGATACAAGACAAATTAAAATGATGACCCTGGAGTCATATTTGGCCCGCCCCAGGGCAACATATTTACATAACGTTATATAGGACAATCCTTTAAAAGCCTAATATTTTGCATGTAGTATAAGCTTATAGTCCTCTACCGATTTGCTAAAATGGCGACCCTGGGTTGATATTTAGCCACACCTCAGGGTATTTACATTGAGCTATATATAAAAAATCTTTAAAAACAACCTTCTCTGAAACTACCAGAGCTAGACGTCTAATATTTTGCATGTAGCATAGGCTTATGTTCTCTACGAAGTATGTTCAAATGGTGACCCTTGACTCAAGTTTCGTCAGGTGCCCTGTGAGTAAAGCCATTAAAGTAAACCTTTTTATCAATCTCCGAATCTACATGAGCTAAGTGTCTAATAGTCTGCATGTAGTATTAGCTTATGGTCCTTTGACTAGTTCGTTTAAATGGGGATACTGGGGTAAAATTTGACCCCAGTCACAGTTTTACATAGAGTTATATTAGTAACTTGCTGTTGTAGTTGTTTCTTAAACATGTGAGCACTTTGAGGCGAGGCCGAGTCAAGGCCCTTTGACCTCTTGTTTATTACTTGTAGTTGTACACTTTTTTTCATTAATAACTTCATAGTTAGGTTTAAGGAAAGCAATGTTTATCAATAAATACTGAAAACATAAAACAACAAAAAATTAGACTTTTGATGAGGTATTACATTATAAAGATCTAAATTAATTAAAACAATTGAAACTGTTATTGTAACTAAATGTCTAGTTAAACGATGTATACAAGTCGCATGTTTATTAAATCCACACAACAAAACCACAAATGACTGCTGCATTGTCATGGCAAAGCAGGACAATGAATTTATGGACCTATTGTGTATTCACATGAAGCGTTGGATAAAATAAATTGACTTCTGTAGCGTTGTCAGCAGCATTGTCAGCATCTATATATACAGAAAATGAGAAAAACACTCCTGTATAAACCACAGTACTCAAAGGCAAGTGCACCGTAGGTTAACACTGTACAACAAACTAAAACAAAAAAATCAAATTAAACAGTCAATGAATGGGACAATATACAAACATAAAGAGTGGTGAATACAGGGTAAGCGACTTGGAAAGGTCAGTGGACAATACGGCCTAATGGTAAACTTAATTGACAATGCAGTTTAAACAAAAGTATATCAAATCAAAAAGGAAATCCTTTTAAACAATAAGTCACCATCCAGAAAAAGTAATAAACTATACACTTAAATGTGTTTGTAAATATATATATAAACATACTTAATTAGAAATATATCCATAATTTTACTGAATAACCAAAGCAGGTGCAGCCAAAGAATAAACAAATCTATAAGATACGATCAAAAAACCTAAGAACATTTTGAGTTGTTTGTTTTACAAAAGTACACCCTTAATTCGCACAAAGTACTACCAAGAAAGCCATATTATCGTAGTAATGCCGGTATATCAGACATAGTTATCTGGGTATTCGAATATTCAACTTTGTACTATCCCGATATCCTGGGTACCGATCCTTATTAGTAAGCGTTTTTTTGTACCTATCCTTAAGTGTAAGCGTGTGTTTTTTGTTGTTGTTTTAAAAAACTTCAATGTTATATATTATGCTTATTATATAATGTAATTTTAGGTAATACAATTATTTAAACGTGATATGAGTATTATTAATTGTCTTTTATTATCCCAAAGACTTTGCCACTAATTGATATTACCAATCAAAACGTAGAAATGGGATGGGCATATAGACATGTTGCAACTCGTGACAGTCCACACAGAATACCGAGAGAATTGAGAGATTCTTATTTTGGTACACTGGCAGAGGGGGTATATTCCTTTGATTAACACATACATACACACATTTGCTGGAAAAGAATGACTGTTGTGAACCCCAGCTTTTTGGATATAACCGTATCATTGATATCATGAAGTTTTAGCATTTGAGATGTATGCATTTAATCGCAGTCAGCCTCCTTGAGCGCATACAATCTGTGGCCCAGTGGATAGCACGATGGACTTGAAATCCGGAGAACTCAGGTTCAAGTCTCGACGGCGCCACTGAGTTTCGTGTGTGTGTTATATATAAGACAGGTAGCCTCGTATGTCTGATGAGGACGCAAACTGTGGGGTGGGGGGGGGGGGGGGTGGGGTGGGGCGCAGTCCTATGTATCGGAATCTATCCTTCAAAGCAGAGAACTATAGTAATACATTTCTTATTAACATTATGTCAGGTTCCCGGATTCCTACATATAGCTCCAATCTCTCTGGAGCGGGTCTTAATAACATCATTTTTGATAATCCGTTAAACAACATCCAATTAATTCAATTCTGTTTCTTTAAAAGTGCACCTTCAACCCACAAAATTAAAGGTAAAAGTATATTTTTGTCAACAACAAAAAATAAGTAAATACTGATATTGAGATCAATGAGGGATAGTTTAAGGCAGTACATAGACCTCTGCATTACAGTCTTGTCATTGTCGCAACAACCCCCGTCATTGGCAATACACTTTCGATCTTTTTTAGGTAACTGTCATTCAGTTTGCATTATTTCTGCATGCACAAAAATAGGTTATGACTATAATAAACTGCAAAGAATTTGTTACGAAGGTACTATTGTAACAACTGTACCAATTAACAAATAGTTGCTTGCCATGGTTAGTAGTTAGTACAGTAGTCTATGTATTACCCTTCTTCTTCGATGTTTTCGTGCAAATGCATATAATAGTTTCCAATTTCAGGCATGCTTTTAATTGTGATTTATGTGGGTGTGGCAATTCAAACTGTGTTAAACATCGTTAAAATAAACATACATTGCAATAGACATCTAATTGGATTTTGTGTTTGTATTTGCTAACTATTGCTTCGTGTCTTTATTACATGTGTAATACATATTCAACACGTCTTAATCATACTACGTACTGCATAACGCATACACCTAAATAAGAAGCGAACACACTGACATTTCTCTTATCTAGATCCTTTGGACTGTTTGTGTCCTTTGTGCAATATATATATATCAGAAAATTAAAACAATAGTGATGTAGCAATTATTCTGAGGAAGACTTACACTTCCTGTTCGATGCGTGTATCCTCTTTTCATGCTTGCTGAACTTATATATGCAAGCAAAGGCCTGAACGTTGCAGAGTACATACTTTCATTAATAATCGATCAAAACAATTCCTAATAATTAAATCATCGTAGAAAAGATGTGAATTAGTATTAGTGATTCTTTCAATTTTATACATATAATGTAAAAAAAATATTTACTAATCTTACTGCATACAATTTTAAGCACAATAGTAATTTTAAGCAGAATGCAATGCTGAAACAAAGCTTATTCATTCTGTATTAAACTAATATGAATTGTAAATTTAAATGCATATGTCAAAAGTATATTAACAATTATTATCAAAAAATATAAATGTGCAAAAATAAACATCCAAAATTTGATGCCAGGCTACAATGATACACTCATGTTGTTCAAATTAATATAGTATAAGCTACCCTTTCCAGACTGCTATCACGGAAAAATGTCATCTAGACATTGTTCTTTCTAAAAAATAATGGTAGAATTTGCCACCTGAGTTGGTAGCGATATCGAACATTTTGGGTCTGGCTCAATGCCTAATACAAACGCTTGTTAATAGAAATATATTTATATTTTAACGATTTTCACGCATGAATTATCCCACCCACACAAACCACAATGAAGAATTCTGAATATGAAATGTAAAACCTTTATATGCATTTGCACAAAACCATTTTTTTTGTCAATACTTAACATCAAATCTATGACGAAGAAGCTTCAGGGTAATACCTTGTCCACTGTACTAACTACCTACCAGAGTAAATATGTTAGTATTGGTGAAGTTGTTACAATATCATTAAAATAACAATCTTAACATAGGTTGTGATGTTCTCCGTACTTGATTAATAGTAGGCAAATAACCTAAGATTAGGACTGTTAGCACGCATCAACCCTATTTTTGCACTCGCAAGTTCATGTTGAATGACTTACCTAAAAAAGAAGCTGTACTGCCAATGACCGTGTATATAGTAGTTGCCGACAATTACAAATATTTACGTACTCCGAATTAATTTATGAAAATGCAATGATTTTCACTTCATCTTGTTGGTGAGACTATTCAATATGCACTTTTAAAGAAACGGAATTGAATGTTGTTTTCTGGTTCATCAACACATCTTAGGCTATTTAGAGCCTCCCCATAGAGAGAGAGAGAGAGAGAGAGAGAGCGAGAGAGAGAGAGAGAGAGAGGTGGTTGAGACGAAATCTAGGTACATGCCCTACTAACGAACAGATTTCTATGGTTCTTTAACGTGCTATGAGAAAAAACTCCGGTACACGGGACCGCCATTCGACGGGAAATCGTACTGCACAAGAACATGCCGACGGAAAAATCCGTGGTTGAACCTGGGTCCTCTGCATTTCAAGTCCACCGTACTATCAACTTATTCATCAATATGATGCATGGGCTCAAGCAGGATGACTGCATTAAAATACATACACTAACTGTTACAACGTCATTAAACATATATCCAAGAAGAACGGTTCACACCGGTCACTCTTTTGTAGAAGTTTGCATCAAGGTTCATGTCTACTCCTCAAAATAAGTTAAGGACCTCCAGAATATTTCTCCATATGTTAACCAGTGAAATTGACTACATACCATTTTCAGCCGGTTACACAAAATGTGTAAGCAATGTTACATTAAACTGGACATTGTCAGATCTTCTGCATTAGACGATAGAACAAAATGTTGATATCCATTGTTCTGTTAATTTTCTTTTTTTGATAATTTCTAAAAATCATTAATTTGCCCCTGAACCACAATACTTAAAGTTTTAATATGTTTTTGTCAATGTATTCATTACGTTTAATCACTACCAATGGAACTATGGACGCGAAATTTCCCCCGAAATTGACTAACCTTTGGCAGTTTAAATGCATACACCGAACAGTTTTGAAAAAATGATGATTTTTTATCCCATCCAAAATGAAGTAATTTTTCACGACCTAGTTGCATATTTGGCATTGTACGCTTATCTGTAGAGTTATTTCAAAGAAAATGGTGACAGGCGTTTGTTAAGGAATGAATAGTCATGAAAATAATACAAAATAACAATTTTGGGTGAAAAAAAGCATTTTATTGAATTTCAAAATCTGAATTTTCAAATTAATTACTTTCGGTGTAAAATGTTCCTAATTAATACAGAAACACGAAACAGTTTCCATTTTTGGAATGCAATGTGTATGCGATGATGCAAACTTTAATCTTATTGATGGTCCTTAACTTATTTCAAGGAGTATATGTCAAGCCTTAAATATGCTCAGCTCATTGCAGTTTTGAAAAATTTGGCAATACATATAGTACAAGACAAATAAGACAACTCAGTACATATTAGCTCAGTTAAATGATATTACTTAATATGATAAAATAGCATAAAATATAGGATAAAACCTTTTTTATAAAAACGCTTACACATCACAGGATCGGTTCCCAGGGTATATGGATAGTTCGCATTTAGTGATCAAGTTTAGATTTACAAAATTATATTCTAATAGCTGACATACTGACGGTACTCTAATAGCTGACATACTGACGGTACTCTAATAGCTGACATACTGACGGTACTCTAATAGCTGACATACTGACGGTACTCTAATAGCTGACATACTGGTGGTACTCTAATAGCTGACATACTGACGGTACTCTAATAGCTGACATACTGACGGTACTCTAATAGCTGACATACTGACGGTACTCTAATAGCTGACATACTGGTGGTACTCTAATAGCTGACATACTGACGGTACTCTAATAGCTGACATACTGACGGTACTCTAATAGCTGACATACTGACGGTACTCTAATATCTGACATACTGGTGGTACTCTAATAGCTGACATACTGACGGTACTCTAATAGCTGACATACTGGTGGTACTCTAATAGCTAACATACTGACGGTACTCTAATAGCTGACATACTGACGGTACTCTAATAGCTGACATACTGACGGTACTCTAATAGCTGACATACTGGTGGTACTCTAATAGCTGACATACTGACGGTACTCTAATAGCTGACATACTGACGGTACTCTAATAGCTGACATACTGACGGTACTCTAATAGCTGACATACTGGTGGTACTACAATAAACTGTTTTAATTAATTTAGGTATTTATGTTGTAATACTTCATCAAATGTCCCATTCTTAATAAATATTGCAGTTTGCTTAAATGTATGGACTGACCAATTCACCAATCCTGCTGCATTTGTAGGACATTACCACTTTGGGTATGTTCGAAGTGTTTTACAATACTTCGTAACATCACACTATTACCACCTCCTCCGTTATGTGTATTAATTAGGAATATAAATAATACAATATTACGTTTATAACAGAATAATGTTCATGTAAATACTTCTGTAAATATGTTTATTGCTATGTCATATGTTCTATGTATATATGCATTTGTAGTATCTCACGGGCCTATGGCCTATTGATTTATGAATAAAATCTCCTTCTTCTTAAAACTAAACATTAAGTGAGTTTATGAAAAGTCTACAACTATATGCCATAAACAAGAGACCCACTGTCCTTGTCTCAATGTGCTCTCATGTTCTCAAGAAAACACCAATTTCTGTTTAATAATCTATGTCGAAGTATGGCCCGTGAGGAGATTTTCCGTACAATAATCTATATCGAAGTATGGCCCGTGTGGAGATTTTCTGTATAATAATCTATGTCGAAGTATGGCCCGTGAGGAGATTTTCCGTATAATAATCTATGTCGAAGTATGGCCCGTGAAGAGATTTTCTGTATAATAATCTATGTCGAAGTATGGCCCGTGTGGAGATTTTCCGTATAATAATCTATGTCGAAGTATGGCCCATGTGGAGATTTTCAGTATAATAACCTATGTCGAAGAATGGCCCATGTGGAGATTTTCTTATAATAATCTATGTCGAAGTTTGACCCATGTGGTGATTTTCCGTATAATAATCTATGTCGAAGTATGGCCCATGTTGAAATTTTTCGTATAATAATCTATGTCGAAGTATGGCCCATGTGGAGATTTTCCGTATAATAATCTATGTCAAAGAATGGCCCATGTGGAGATTTTCTGTATAATAATCTACGTCGAAGTATGGCCCATAGGGATATTTTCCATATAATAATCTATGTCAAAGTATGGCCCGTGTGGAGATTTTCCGTATAATAATCTATGTCGAAGTGGTGAATTTCGGTATAATAATCTATGTCGAAGTATGGCCCATGTGGAGGATTTCGGTATAATAATCTATGTCGAAGTATGACATGTGTGGAGAATTTCCATTTAATAATCTATGTCGAAGTATGGATAATGTACTTTTCGTATAATAATCTATATCGAAGTAAGGCCCATGTAGAGATTTTCTGTATAATAATCAACATCGCAGTATGGCCTATGAGGAGATTTTCCGTATAATAATGTACGTCGAAGTATGGCCCATGTGGAGACTTTCCGTATAATAATCTACATCGAAGTATGGCCCATGAGGAGATTTTTCGTATAATAATCTTCATTGAAGTACGACCCATGTGGAGATTTTCCATAAAATAATTTACTTCAAAAGTATGGCTCATGTGGAGATGCCATATTTCCGTATAATAATCTATGGCGAAGTGGAGAATTTCGGTATAATAATCTATGTCGAAGTATGGCCCATGTGGAGATTTTCCGTATAATTATCTATGTCGAAGAATGGCCCATGTGGAGATTTTCCATATAATTATATATGTTGAAATATAGCCCCATGTGGAGATTTTCTGTATAATTAACTACGTCGAAGTGTGGCCCATGTGGATATTTTCCGTATAATAATCTAAATCAAAGTATGGCCCGTGTGGAGATTTTCCATATAATAATCTATGTCGAAGTTTGGCCCATGTGGAGGATTTCGGTATAATAATATATGTCGAAGTATGTCCCGTGTGGAGAATTTCCATTTAATAATCTATGTCGAAGTATGGCTTATGTACTTTTCGTATAATAATCTATGTCGAAGTAAGGCCCATGTAGAGATTTTCTGTATAATAATCTACATCGCAGTATGGCCTATGAGGAGAGTTTCCGTATAATAATGTACGTCGAAGTATGGCCCATCTGGAGACTTTCCGTATAATAATCTACATCGAAGTATGGCCCATGTGGAGATTTTCCGTATAATAATCTACATTGAAGTACGACCCATGTTGAGATTTTCCATATAATAATTTACGTCAAAAGTATGGCCCATGTGGAGATGCCATATTTGACCCCAGTGTCTCCATTGGAACAAACTAGGTAGAGGATCATTTAAAATAGGTAGAGGATCGTTTATAATACATGCAAACTAAAAGACAATACGCTTTTGTAGTTTCAGAGAAGATTTGTTAAAGGTTTTCCTATATATCTCAACTGTAATATTGTAACCTCCGAGACTGGGCAAAACTTGATTCCAGGGTCACCATTTCAATAACTGGTAGAGGACAACATGTTAAACTGCCACCCCGAGACCCCCGGACATTGTCACCATTTGAACAAAATTGGCAGAGAACAATACTTGTATGCTACTATAGCTCTTTCAGTTTCAGAAAATAAGATTTTTACAGACTTTCCTGAATAATAATGTAAAACTGTGAATCCCAGGACCGAGCCACATTTGACCCCTGGATCACAATTATAACAAAATTGGTAGAGAACCATAAGCTTATGATACAAGCAAAGTATTAGACTTCTGCCGCTTGTCGTTTCAGAAAAGAGTCTTGAAAGTTTGTCCTATTTGACTCTATGAAAATAAATGACCCATGGGGTGGATTCAGATATAACAAACTTGATAGCGGACCATGAACTTATGCTACCTACATACTATTACACCTCTAGCTCCGAGTTACAGTTTTAAAAAAGAAGATTTTGTTTCAAGATGTCCTACACAACTCTTTGTAAGGGGCTGGGTAATATTTGACCAGAGGGTCACCATTTTGAAAATACCTGAAAGAAGGCCATACACTTATGATCCACGCAAACCATTAGACCTCAAGCTCTTTTAATTTCAGAGAAGCAGATTTTTAAAGAAACCTGTTTTTTTAAATTGGGAGATAACTCTAACAACAGGAAACAGATACCATGTTGGCTCTGCTATCATGGATGTTTTGTTTCTCTATAAGGTACTCAATAATATGGTACCGGTAAGAATTTATCACTTGAGATGGTAACGAAAAGTTGTATGGCTCATGAACTAAATAGCATGAACGCCATGAACTGGTCAACATACCGACGTTTAGACAGGCAATGTCAAAGTTAGGTGTGTCCTCGCATACCCTTGAGGATAGCAAAAACAGTCAGTAAAGAAATTCATGAAAGAATATGCGTTGTATTCAATAACCCGAAGACGAATACCACTTGAATGTAACATGTTTAATGAAATAAGAAATCAGTACATATGTAAATACTTTTAGAAAAGACATAACATGATCAACTGTTTAGAACTTTTCAAATGCGAAAACAAAAGACAATGTACAACCTTAGCGTGCTTTTGCAATAAGAAAATCAACGATGTATAAGTAAATACATTTACAATAACCATTTTTATTTTTTGCTGTTGCTGTTTGCTATATATAAATTAATATATATATATGCACATATTAGCGATTCACTGTAATGGTTCTTCACTTTCTCTGCATATTTGCGATAAAAGCAAACAAACACCCCCCTGCTTAAAGCTGTACAGTCCCTATTTTAACTGGTTAACTGGTAATAACTCATGAATATGAATGAGTCACGTGTGCAGTAGTTTCAAATCGACGAACACCCCAAAAGTCGGTATATAAGGAGAAATCGATACGTAAAATTTCACATTTTTATTTAGCCTCCGTACAGGTAACATCGATAAATATACGGCTCCAGAATATATGTGATAAAAAAATAGTTGCCCGAAACGGGAATTGAACCACAGTCTTGCACTTGTAAGATTTGAAAGATGTACGCTGAACCTCTAGACCACTGCTATTTATTGGTATTTTGTAGCATTTTTAACACTAAATAGGCATTACGTAATAACAAGACCGTGCACACAAACTCATCAAGCGCTAAATAACAAGTCGATATATGGTTGATTTGAGACGAAATATTAGTTTCATATTGATAAGATACAGTATTACACCAGGCAATGTTAATTTACACGTGCGACAATATGGACTGCATATTTATTGATCCATCTTTAGTTGCGTTCAAATATGTTAAGAAATATAAAAAGATCGGACAGGGAAAGTAGCATTCAAGGAGGACAGTAAACCACAAAGTACAGAAACAAACACGCAAACAGAAAAAAAAGAAGGCAAAAGCAATAATAAATGCAAACGACATCACAAACACAAAAAGGGTTGACAATAGGGCTACCGCCTTGGAACGGTCAGTGGCAAAGTAGGCCACTGGGGGTTTAAACCGGTTCTAGGGTGCACCAAACCTCACACTTACCCTACTGTCATCCCATTAAAACAGGCCAGTGTAAATAAATAAATCCCCGCCATGATCTAATCTCTAACCAACAAGGCAGCATCAATAGGCAATATAAGTAAAACACAAATATACTCGTGTAAATATAATACAAAAACAACAATAGCCTAGAAAGCCACGATGAAGGTACTCAATGACTTTGCAGAAGCCAGAGCAGTAAGAGAATAAACCATTAAAGGCACGACAAGAAGTTATTTTGCCTCATAATATATGGTAGTTAGTATACTATTTTCTCAAGTAGCGTTGTAGTTCAGTGGATAGAGCACAGGACTTGAAACCAGAAGGTCGTGTGTTCGAGCCCCGAAAGAAGCTAACTTTTTTTTCGGTAAAAATTACTGTTACCTGTGTATAGGTACGACGTGCACTGGTCGATGTATATACAGTAAATGATTTCATGCGCTATATCTGCTCGCTTAAATACCCGATTTCGACATGAGCTGGTGAACATGAAGTAACAAACACAGACACGCCTACAAAGAAGAAATCGATTGATATAGGGCGTCTGTAGCTTTAACTGCTTAAGTATTATTTGTGACCTTATACATATGAATACGTTTCTGACGGCAGACCTCTAGAGCGTCTCCTTGACCGAATGGTTAACGACGATGCGTTGTAAACCTTCGCCTCTCACCGCTGCGGTCCACTGGGAGCTCGACTTGTAAGTGAGGAAGTGTCGATTCTTACGGATGGCGGGAGGTGTACAGTACTGGTTCTACCCAGGAAAAGTGGTTGGCCTGCCTCCACCACAAACAAAAGATCGACCGTCATATATAACACCATACATACAAAACAAACAAACATCTACTATTCATAGTCTTAATTAAAATAAAAACCCAGCTCAATTAAATATTTGGGCTTTATCTTTGTTAAACTTGTTAAAAAGTTTATCAAAAGAGGTTATGACCCTATCATTTTGCAACGTACTGCATGCTTGGTGGTGGACCCTTTTACAGTTCGCCACTATGCTTGACTCTTTAATTGTACGATGACCGGACAGGCTGTGGACCCTGTGATGACGCCTACCTAAAGCCCATTGGGACGGTGGCGTTTGATGTTTGTCCATGATCTTTCTTGTCGTGCCCTTAATGGTTTATTCTCTTACTGCTCTGGCTTCTGCAAAGTCATTGAGTACCTTCATTGTGGCTTTCTAGGCTTTTGTTTTTTTGTATTATATTTACACGAGCATATTTGTGTTTTACTTATATTGCCTATTGATGCTGCCTTGTTGGTTAGAGATTAGATCATGGCGGGGATTTCTTTATTTACACTGTCCTGTTTTAATGGGATGACAGTAGGGTAAGTGTGAGGTTTGGTGCACCCTAGAACCGGTTTAAACCCCCAGTGGCCTACTTTGCCACTGACCGTTCCAAGGCGGTAGCCCTATTGTCAACCCTTTTGTGTTTGTGATGTCGTTTGCATTTTTTATTACTTTTGTCTTTTCGTTTGTCTGTTTGCGTGTTTGTTTTTGTGTTTTGTGGTTGACTGTCGTCCTTGAATGCTGCTTTCCCTGTCCGATATTTTTATCCTTTTTTATGATTAGGTCAAATTTACAATGAGATAAACACATTAACTCTATGACTTCTAAAGCAATGCAATCACTAGATCACTTCAAAAGTAAACTGT
>JAWPHD010011344.1:0-84860 GCA_037043455.1 Cyrtodaria siliqua
TAGGAACGTCGAACGCCCTGTGTGTACAGTTTTGAATTTTTCGGAAGTTAGTGAACAGAAATATACCAGTTAAAAGTCCTAAGTACCCATCTAAGTACATTTCAATAATATTCCCATTGTTTTGTGTATTTCGCGCTTGATAAGAATGCGGTTAAACTGCAAAATAACGAGTGTAAATCGTATTCTACGATTACATGAATATATTTTAAAGCTTTTAAGTCGTTTTGTTTTCTTAAAAATAAATGATAACACTTATACAACTTGGTATATAGGATTTTGTTACATACTTTGAATTAGTGCAGCTTTCGCTATTCATAATTCTAAAATATGCCTGCTAAAATTATTTTGACATCATGCTTTAATAGCGCTACCACAACAAATACGTTTGCAAAAAAACAAATCAAAATAGTTAATGTTTACGCTGACTTACTGTAACTTGAATTTCAAGCGATGTTAAATTAAAAGGGAGGTAATTGACGATTATCTCCTTTCTATTTCTTTATAGACGGAAAATCTGTAATAAATGGGTCAAATTTATATCTTTTTTAATATTATTTATATCAATTTTAAGAAATATATATATTTAAACGGATTTCGATTCATGTAATGTGTTTATCAACAAATTTTATGTTTTCATATAAAGGGCGGGTAACTCTCAAAAGATGTAACACTTTGGGAGTTTAAACCAGGTTCTAGGGTGCACCAAACCTCATACTTACCCTACTGTCATTCCAATAAAACGGGACAGTGTGCATAAAGAAATCCCCGCAATGAACTATTCTCTAACCAACAAGGCAGAATTAATAGCCAATATAAGTAAAACACACAGATGCACGTTTGTATATAAATGCAATAAAAACAATAGCCTAGAAAGCCACAAAAAAGGTACTCAAGGTCCACCACCACGCATGCAGTGTGTTGCAAAACGATAGAATTATAACCTCTTTCGATAAACCTTTTAACAAGTTTAACAAAGATATAATAAAAGTGATCATGACCGAAGATCTTACGAAGTTTGTAAATCACGTCACTATTTAAAGAAATATAAAAAGCTCGGACAGGGAAAGAAGAATTCAAGGAGGACAGTCAACCACAAAACACAGAAACAAACATGCAAACAGACAAACAAGAAAGCAAAAGTAATAATAAAATCAAACTACATCACAAACACAAAAGGGTTGACAATAGGGCTACCGCCTTGGAACGGTCAGTGACAAAGTAGGCCACTGGGGGTTTAAACCGGTTCTAGGGTGCACCAAACCTCACACTTACCCTACTGTCATCCCATTAAAACAGGACAGTGTAAATAAAGAAATCCCCACCATGATCTAATCTCTAACCAACAAGGTAGCATCAATAGGCAATATAAGTCAAACATCCTAGTGTAAATATAATACAAAAAAACAATAGCCTAGAAGGCCACAATGAAGGTATTCAATGACTTGGCAAAAGCCAGAGCAACAAGAGAATAAACCATTAAGGGCACGACAAGAAAGATCATAGACAAACATCAAACCCCACCGTCACAATGGGCTTTAGGTAGGCGTCATCATAGGGTCCACAGCCTGTCCGGTCATCGTACAATTAAAGAGGAAAGCATAGTTGCGAACTGTAAAAGGGTCCACCACCAAGAATGGAATACGTTGCAAAATGATAGGGTCATAACCTCATTTGATAAACATTTTAACAAGTTTAACAAAGATAGTATGAACGTGATGATGACCAAGAATCTTATGAAGTTTATAGATCACATCACCATAGAAGTCAGGTTGTGATAGTCCTTGTCGCAGAAGAGTCCTTAAATTATTTTTATATTTGGAAAGAAGATCAGGCTTACTGTCGTCCTTGAATGCTGCTTTCCCTGTCCGATATTTTTATCCTTCTTCTTACGATAATAACATTTTGCAAAGGTTTTACTCAGTTTATGGTAACAGTAACCCTGATTGGGTAGCTTTTCTAGTACGGAAAGACAGTAGTGGATAAAGATTCATGAACGGGACGTTGAATTTGGTATTACATAAGTTGCTATCTCTTGGATAAATACTAGTATGTACTTATAAAACTGGTGTTAATGTCTATGTCACGTTTACATCGCATGCGCAGACAATTTTAGAGACATTTTGCGGACGCCATTTTTATTGCAGCACAGTTGATAATTGTTGGCATTTCCATAGCGGATATTAAACTAAATGCATTAGAGCTGGAGAGTAACGTTTGTCCAAAAGTTCGCGACGAAAGGTAGGTACGTGTATATGTTGTGAGTTTGGAGATGATGTATTGGTTAAATGTATTTTTGTCTCAAGCGCTATCGAGAGCTCTCGACTCCTGTCCACAGGCAGACGGCGCGTACCCTACCCCACCCCCTCCCCCTCTACTACCCCCTCCCCCTCTCTACTACCCCCTCCCCACCTGTTTCTCTACTACCCCCCTTAAATATGTTTTCAATAAACTGTTCTACTTGGTTTTCAATGAAAAAAATAAATAAATACATACTGGTATCCTTACCCTACTGCGCTCGAAGAGAGAATAGGAGCGCAGTAGGGGACGGGTACCAGATCAATATGGCTGCCAATTGAAAAAAAAAATTGACGGTTGTAAACAAAATAGAAAATGTAGCTTATATTGAATTAACTGGTATGGATCCAATTAGCATTCATTATCTGCGGTGACGACTAAATGATCCGTGGTCTAGTTTCGTACGCAACAGCCATTAGAGTTGTTGTTTAAAGAGTGACTGCGTATAGGCACGGGGTCTTCCGACTAAAACATTTGACCAGTTTTTCAACGTTTCGTTGACGATTTCTCAGTACTATATTGAGCGATATTAAAATATATACCAATGTTGGACACCTTGAACATTTGGGTATAGAAGGCATGTAGAGTTAAATGATTTGCTCTTTTAATTAAAACAATATTGTGCATATACTGAACTTAGTGAGAATTTCCTGTATGCCAAGTGATTACCCTTGTATAATGTTCTATTCTATGATATTGCTGCTGGACTCAGATGTCTTCCCAACTCATGTAGGACACTTTTGTTCGATTTCAACTGGTATTTAGCGACAAAGCACATGAGCCGGACCCCTGTGGAAAGGTTGGGGCGCCTGTGAAGATAATTGTTTGTTTTGTTAGTTGTATGCGAGTGCGCATGCGTCGAGTAAGTAGGGTTTGATCTGTCACTCATGTTTGTGTGGAAGATCTGTCACTCACGTTTGTTAGCCCTTTATCAAACTCGCAGTACATTCTGATTACCACAATGTTGACATGGCCTTACCATCATGTACAGGGCCTTACTATATATATCCCCATGCTTGACATACTCATCATGGCGACAACACCTTCATCATACCCAAATGTACAGGTGCGGCACACTCTGAAGGTGACGATATGGGTAAAAATATTACTTGATATTTGGTAGAAACAACGTTGGCTCCATACTAGGCATTTCCTTAGTTTTGTTCATGAGATGTACAGCACATACTCATCATGACGACATCATAGTAAAATATAACGTTCGCTTAAGGTCGTGTGCTGAAATGAATTTGCATAGGACATTCCAGGGGTTGTGTGTTTCAGTTCAGCTGGGTTGTTGCACACATGATATAGAACTTACATGTGTATGTCAGCGGCAGGTGTCAACGTTTGTGTGTACCCTGTGCTGAAAATCTGCATGTGTTACATTTTGCATGCTACCGCAGCCAGGCACTGCAAAGAATGCAAGCTCAAGCAGCTATCTCCAACAAACACGTTTCTGTATATGTCGTAGGACCGAGATTGTTATCGTTTTGGTTCCGCAAATAAAATAGATGGGTGTTGTTTTCATTGTATTCCTTAATCTAAATGTGAAACAGCACGTGTATATCAATATGTTGAAACCCCATAAATTACTTCCAATATGCCTTATATAAACCTTAAATCAGTTTGCTTTTCCAATAGCCTTATTATCAAAGTACAGTTAACACTCACTAAGACCAATTACTAACCTGTGACCCTTGGCTACACTATGCAATGTTGATTGATGAATGCAACGGTGCGTTGCATTCGCCATCTACACGTTGACCAGTGTGGTCAAGAGTATTTATTTGTGAATAAAATATATATATATATCTAAGATATACATATTGTTTCAGGTTAGTGTCACATTTATGTTTTAGTTTGTACTCTGCAATATTGTATTAGTTTAAAAGATACTTATGAATAAGTTAATAACCATGTATTTTACAACTCATTCCTTCATTCCATCAATGTTTGCTATGTGTTCACCATTTGTGTATTTATAATATAATGATGGGCATTCGCCATCTACACGTTGACCAGTGTGGTCAAGAGTATTTATTTGTGAATAAAATATATATATATATCTAAGATATACATATTGTTACAGTGTTTCAGTGTCCCAAACAGAATTGAACCACCGACCACCACAACATGTTGCGACATATAGTACAAAAAGAATAGTACGGTAACTCTACCGGCTGAAGCCGTCCGTGACATATATGTGAAACCGAAACATTCACAGAGTTCAATGTACGCCAACGTTCATACCTATCCTGCTTTCATTTCAGTCTGACAGGTTCCCGCTACATTGCCTTTTACGGAAACCGGCATAGCTGTGATTCGACACATGTAAGGGACACAAGCCAACCACAAAATGTAAGTGTCAAATGTAATCACAGAGGCTGCAACGTTATCTTTGATTGTGTTGGTTGCAGTTTTGTATAAGTACCTGTTGCTGTAAATGACTCCACTTGGTAGTACCAATGGTGTTGTCTGTCACTTATGTGCCACATTCCCAAAGGTTATTATGATACATGGGATTAGTTTGTCAGCGTTCTGTTGGTCTGTCTCAAAAGAAGAAGCTGACTTTAACTTCTATGTCCTGTCATATTACTCCATCAGCGCTACAATACAGCGAAGAACTGTCTCATGTCCTTACAGAAATAACAGTTGAAGGTCACACTGACGGTCATGATGTGGTTTAGCAACTGCTTTCCTTTCCTACTACACCATACCCTTGGTTATATTTGTCCAGTTTTGCGATAATTTCCCATCCAAATCCACATGCAGTCTGCCATCGCCACGGCCGTTTCTCAATGGAAGTCACAAATCCCCGCGATCATACCGCATGTTGTCACCTGCAATGGCGCGTTGCTTCCCCACAAGCGTAGATTTTGTATATATATTGCAAAATGTGGTTTTCAGTATAATTAACAAATACAACTTCAATTTCCAGTATATGAAATACAACTGTGTACAACAAATTAGTAGGCACTTAAAAGGGACACATGGCAATCTTGCAGTAATTGAAATGGGTGTCACAATTTATATATCCAGTATCATTTTTACTTTTACCCTGGTTACATTTAAATAAATCAAATTTTAAGTATTCACTATTTCGTCTTATTATACTATAAGTTTTTTAATATATTACTGGTGCAATAAGATAAAAAATAATAATATGCAAAAACAAATGGCTTAATACAATTCTTATAATTAACATTAATGATAAAAACTAACGGGGCGCTGCTAGTTTTTGAAAACTCTAGATTGCCATGTGTTCCTTTAACACTTACCAGTGATTGTAAAGTTCAAAAACACAGACGGGCCGAGTATCTCTGGCTAATTCATAAGCAAACATTTTCAAATTTTCTGTTTTGATCAGCCATTTTGGCCGCTAGAGGGCGCCACATTATTTGATGTTTTACCCGGTTCGATCACGCAGTTAAAATCTGTGAAAAATGTCACAACTTTATATGACAGATAACGTTGAGCGCAGGGACACAAACCAGTTGATTGGCAGCAAGAGGCGTAACAGTGGACGGAGTCTTATCGCACCGACAATTTGGTTTTCAATAAACGCTGGTTTTCACTAAACGCTGACATAATTAGTTTATCGATCTAAATTGATTGTCACTAATTAGCTAAAACACTCAGCGGGATAGTGGCTTATAAACAGTGAAAGACTTTGTGAATTGGAATTCGGGATTTTCCGAGGTCGTTTAGACAAAATCGGTCGGAAATTTGGATTCGTCAGACCGCCGATGTCTGGCGAATTTGGTATGTATTTCTTACGGTTTTCATTTGCCAGTTCAGGTTACTTTTCGCCTATGGTGATTTGGCGAATGGCCTAGTAAGCCCATTAAAAATAACCATTGGTATTCGTGAACAGTCGTATAGATGTGTTAATGCTCTGATCAATGAAATATGAACCCCAAATTGTACTTTTGTTTTTGATCGCTGTCGTACAAATTCGTTACCTCACCGGTTGACTCATAAAATATGTTGACGATTTTAGCCGAGTATTTTCAAATAAAACTCACAATGTTCCGTCGTATATGCAAGCGTCTAATCATTTGAATCGATAAAGCATGTCGTCTGAGAACAAGTTAAATGTCAACACTAAATTTCCTTCATAGGATGGAGAACAGCCTAAAAACAGCGGGTTAAAGTCAATACTTGTCAAAAACAATAAACTAACATCTTGTGTGGTGTCACATATTAGTACTGCAAACAATTTAACGTTTTTGCAACAACGGTGTCGGACAAACACTGGTATTTATAAATTGTCCTTGAAAACAGTGGGAAAACCTGGAAAAGACCTTGAATTTTGTTTTCAAAAAACTGTGGGAACCCTGTAATACACTTACTTTGTACAGACTAGTTCTCCTGCTACCCTGGCTGGCATTCAACAACTAGTGACCTATAACATTGCCATGTGCCGGTTGAATGAATGTTGAAAATGTGTTACAGTCCCCTGCACATTTAGACGGTAGAACATCCACAGACACTTTCACCTCTTGTCTGCACCGTATTTTCAATACTATAACACTTAGAGATACCAAACTTGGTATGTGGATACATCTTGTGATAGCTGTGTGTCGCATACCAAAATATGGCCACTGTGACCTTGACCTGTGACCTCTGTCATAGAAAATGCTTGTCCAGACCATATTTTCGATACTATAACACTAAGTCTTAGAGATAGCAAACTTGGTATTTAGATACATCTTGGGATGGTGATGTGTCACGTACCAGAATAAGGTAATTGTGACCTTGACCTGTGACCTCTGTCATAGAAAATGCTTGTCCGGACCATATTTTCAATACAATAACACTTAGAAATACCAAACTTGGTATGTTGATACATCTTGGGAAAACGGTAGGTCGCATACCAAAATAAGGTCACTATGACCTCTGTCATACCCCAAACATTGTGAGAAGCATCAGTATGAAGTGTGGAGGGGAGCCATATTGATTTTGTGCTGTCTGTCTGTCTGTGTCACAAACGATGTCCGATCTATAACTAGACAATGGTTGGACCTATTGTCCTCAAATTTAGAAGGTGGTTGATCATGACTATTAGATGACCCCTATTGATTTTGGGGTCACTTGGTCAAAGGTCAAGGTCGTGGTGACATTGACTATCAAAACTATATCCGATCAATAACTACACAATGGTTGGACCTAGGGTCCTCAAACTTGGAAGGATGGTTTGTCATGACCAGTAGATGACCCCTATTGATTTTAGGGTCACTAGGTTTAAGGTCAAGGTCGCAGTGACATTGACTATCAAAACGATATCTGATTAATAACTACACAATGGTTAGACCTAGGGTCCTCAACCTTGGAAGGATGGTTGATCATGACCAGTAGATGACCCCTATTGATTTTGGGGTCACTAGGTAAAGGTCAACATATGGTGACATTGACTATCAAATCGATGTTCACTAGGTCAAAGGTCAAGATCGCGGTGACATTGACTATCAAACGATGTCTGATCAATAACTAGAGAATGGTTGGACCTAGGGTTCTCAAACTTGTAAGGATGGTTGGTCATGACCAGCAGATGACCCCTTTTGATTTTGGATTCACTAGGTCAAAGGTCAAGCTAGCGATGACATTGGCTATCAAAACGATGTCCGATCAATAACTAGAGAATGGTTGGACTTAGGGTCCTCATACTTGGAAGGATGGTTGGTCATGACCAGAACATGACCCCTATTGATATCAAAACGATCCCCGATCAATAACAAAACAATGTCCAATCAATAACTAGAGAATGGTTGGACCTAGGATCCTCAAACTTGGAAGGATGGTTGACCAATAAATATTACTGATACAGGTTGTAGATACAGTCACAGTGATATTAAATATCAAAACAATCTCAGATCAATGAGAACGGTTGGACCTAGAGTCGTCAATTATGTCTGTTCGGGCGAGTGGGGGAGCCATACGTTTTTGTCCAATAACAATTTCTAGTTTTAGTTTGACATTCTTTTGATGTACACAGGGCTGTACAAATAACTTTTTTAGCCACTAGTCCAGGACTAGTCACCCTGTCAAAAGTGACTAGTCCCAAAAAAATTGTGAATAGTCCCAAAAAATGGACACAAGTCCTGAATTTTTTCGATTTCTCAATATGTTAAAACTGCGTCTTGCATACTCATTACAATTCATTACACACAGTAAAGGAAACAATCCTTATGTACTCTTCAGACAATTAATGTATGTTTCAGTGGTATAGATTGTAGACTGCCATTGGGTGAAACAGTAGCAATAGTAAGAATCACATCTGTATTTTTAAATTTCAATATAGATATTGAGTTTCATATTACAGTTCAGATAATCATTAAATGGAAAGAAAAAAGTCATAACTTTATATATGTAACGGGCTACAGATGAGATTCTTAACTTTATTACCATTTTACCTAATGCAAAAATAAATAACATGTGAATCAACATAAACATTTTATTTTTATGCTTTTGTCCACTACACTAGATGATTTTGACTTTTTGATTGGCTGTGTATCACATTCTACATTTTTCCTCTTTTTATTTTTACTTTCACTTTCGCTTTCACTCTGAAAATTATCCTTATTTTTAACACTGAAAGAGTTCAACAAACTCATTTTTGAAATGTAAACGTTAGCACTGCCAAATACGAAATCAAACTGATTATGTGTTATCAGTTCGTTTTATTTTTATTTTATTTGTTTGACAACTCAATTCTTCGAACGTAATTAGTACACTAACTATGCACAAACCGTTACCCCATCCGCCTTTCAAGTCTGTTACAATTACGCTCAACAATACACTGAGAAACAATAACAAATCACACCTACCGTTTCATATCAAACATGCTTCCATTATCAAACGTCCCGAGTTTCTTTACTCATCGAAAGATTGCCGACAAATCGGCCTGATTGCGAATTAATCAACGTGTTAGTGTTATTGTTTCAGTGTATCGCCATTTTCAGCTCACCACGTGACAAACAGGTAATCACGTGACGAACATGTGATTTACATGTGGTAGTCGTTTCATTGGCTAGCGGGTCTGGATTAAAATAGATCGGGTCAATTGATTGGATAATGTCGACAATGCCCACTGTCAATTTAAGTAATTTGGAGGCGGGACTTCCGGCATGGTTGATTGTTGATAAAATTGCCCGGGGTATTGGATGATCGCCGCTGTGGATGCTAATTGCATTACATAAGCGAGTGCAATTAAAGGATTACGTTGAGAAGTGTGCTGGGGTTGTTTTATGACAGGTGGCCGACATTGTAAATTTGACAAATCTGGGACTGAAATCTTTCAAACAGTGACACGCCCGACTTTCTCTTTTTTTAAAATTGGACTAGTCCAGGACTGAAATCTTTGAAAAAGTGACACGCCCAACTTTGGTTTTGGACTAGTCCCGGGCATCGGGCTATATGATTTGTACAGCCCTGCTACATCTTTAATAATTTCGCTTAGTTTTGTACATTCTTTCTGTGATGTCTGGGCGATCTCTGTAGTGTAAGGAAACACACTTTTCTTTCGAGAAAAGAGATTCAAGTTCAAGTCTTGGCAGGGACCTGACACACTGAGTTGTACATACAATTGTTTTTTTCCACATCAGTAATGTTGTTTTTGTATATTAAACATATTTTTCAACAAAATACCTATTCTCATTTGTCACTTTCCGCCAAATCTACATCATCTCATGCACCCCACTTAAAGGGATGCACAGCAATCTTCATTACAGATTTTGTAGTGTCCCTTCACTTCTTCAGTTCCCTACAGATTATTCAATCATGACCGTTATATCTTGGTAGTAATACTCATCCTTACAGCAGGTTGTCACACGGTTATTCTTCCGTAAATCACCCCAGCAACGACTAAGCCAGTGCCCTTCAATTAATAGATTATTGCACACCACAACAAAGTGTAGTCGGAGCACCATGTTCATTTTGACCCCTATTGATTTTGGTGTCACCAGGTCAAAGGTCACATCCGGGCTAACATTGACTATCCAAACGGTGTCCGATCAATAACTACATAATGGTTGGCAGAAGGGTACCCAAACTTAGAGGGATGGTTGCTCATGACCAGTCGATGGCCCTTATTGATTTTGGGGTCACTTGGTCAAAGGTCAAGGTCGTGTTGACATTAACTATCGAAACGATGTCCGATCAATAACTACAGAATGGTTGGACCTAGGGCCCCAAAAACTTGGAAGAACGCTTTACCATTACAACTAGATGACACCTATTCATTTTGGGGTCACTACATCAAAGTTCAAGGTCGCGGTCACATTCGCTATCTAAAGATGTCCGATCAATAACTACACAACGGTTGGTCCTACGCTCCTCGACCTTGAAAGTTTCAAGGTCATTGACCTCTTGTTATTTTCCGGTCACTAGATCGGAGGTCAAGGTTGCGGTGCCCTTCACTATCAATATGATGTCCTATCAACAACTACAAACTTGATGGATCTAGGTCCTCCAACTTGAAAGGATGAATGGTTGCTCATGACCAGTACATGACCCTTATCCTTATTCATTTAAAGGTCAAGGTGCCGGTGACCTTCACTATCAAAACGATCCCGGATCCAGAACATCTACATGCAGTCCGTACTTCCCATGGTATAATATATGTGTTATACCTTTTCTTGTTATTTATACAAAGATTACGAATATTAAAGTCCTCAACTCGAGTACAAGCTCTTGCAAAACGAATAAGTTGAGACACATACACCCAATAAGAAGAAATATAAAAAGATCGGACAGGGAAAGTAGCATTCAAGGACGACAGTCAACCACAAAACACAGAAACAAACACGGAAACAGACAAACAAGAAGGCAAAAGTAATAATAAAAGTAAACGACATCACAAACACAAAAGGGTTGACAATAGGGCTGCCGCCTTGGAACTGTCAGTGACACAGTAGGCCACTGGGGGTTTAAACCGGTTCTAGGGTGCACCTAACCTCACACTGACCCTACTGTCATCCCATTAAAACAGGACAGTGTAAATAAAGAAATCCCCGCCATGATCTAATCTCTAACCAACAAGGCAGCATCAATAGGCAATATAAGTAAAACACAAATATGATCGTGTAAATATAATACAAAACAATAGCCTAGAAAGCCACAATGAAGGTACTCAATGACTTGGCAGAAGCCAGAGCAGTAAGAGAATAAACCATTAAGGGCCCGACAAGAAAGATCATAGACAAACATCAAACGCCACCGTCCCAATGGGCTTTAGGTAGGCGTCATCATAGGGTCCACAGCCTGTCCGGTCATCGTACAACCAAAGAGGAAAGCATAGTGGCGAACTGTAAAAGGGTCCACCACCAAGCATGCAGTACGTTGCAAAATGATAGGGTCATAACCTCTTTTGACAAACTTTTTAACAAGTTTAACAGAAATAGTATGAAAGTGATCATGACCAAGAATCTTACGAAGTTTATAAATTACATCATCATAGAAGTCAGGTTGTGATAGTCCTTGTCGCAGAAGAGTCCTTAAATTATTGTTATATTTGGAAAGAAGATTAGGGTTACGATAATAAACTTTTGCAAAGGTTTTACGAAGTTTATGGTAACGGTAACCCTGATTGAGTAACTTTTTAGTTATACAAAGATTACGAATATTAAAGTCCTCAACTCGAGTACAAGCTCTAGAAAAACGAATAAGTTGAGACAGATACACCCCATAAGAAGTTGCTCGGGGAACATCCCCATCCAAGTGAGGATAATTAACAATGTCAAAATCAAAATCATCTCTCTTGTCATAGATTTTGCTAATAATTTCACCATTTTCAATAGAGAGATCTAAATCAAGAACAGAAGCGTTATTATCAGACATATTAGCCTTGTTAAGCTGAAGTTCTTTAGGATAAATATTACCAACCATAGTTGAAAAGAAAGGGTTTTCAATGTTCAGTATGTCATCCAGATACCGAGAGGTAATCTCTTTCATAGAAATTTAAAAACAAATCTGCTACAAGGGATGAACAGTTCGTACCCATAGGGATACCAACAATTTGTCTGTAAACGGTAGTTCCATACCTGATGAAAATATTATATAATAGAAAAATAAGTGATTCACAAACTTCATGGCAAGTCCACAAAATGTAGTTGTCGAAACTGCTGTTAGTAAAAAACGCTTTAAAATGGTTACAGGCCAAAAACGTAATATTTTCCATAGCAAAGGTTTTTGAATGAGAGCAATAAGCTTGTCTTTGATAGGTTGTGCGGTAAATGTGTATATATGCAGAAAAAAGCATAAGTACTTATAGACGAAGCTTGACGTTTATTGCAAATTGTATCAAGAACGTCGCCTGAATATTTAATAGACCAAAATAAATTAAAGTTCAAAATATATTTATAGTCAAGTTAACATGGTTAACAATTGAATTTATTTTGCGTGAATATATATATAACATGTGCTATTTCTATTGTTTTTCGAACAATTAATAATGAACTGAGAAAACTGGTCCTATACAAACCTAGGCTTACAAACGCAATGGCACAGATGGTCCGCAATTTACCACAAACAAAGAGCAAATTAAATATAAATGTTAGCTACTGGTTATCTTAACAAGTCAAGTGTTTAATTGTGTACACAACCTCGCTACTATCTAGTCTAGGCCGGATGACATGAATCAAAACAGCACTAATTTGGAATAGGACCAATCACTTGATGAGTTCGGACGTCAATGATTTCTAATGATACAAATTTCACTAGTTTGTTCTGTTGTATATTGTTCCAAGTTATCGGTAGATATTTTGCTTATCAAATAAGTATAAACCAAGTAGATTGCACTTATATTTAGCTAAATGTCTAGTAGGTATCTAGCCTGAAAGATAAAGAAAATAAAAGAAACTTAAGAAACTTACAAACTATGATCCGGATGGACTTCAAATACCAACCTTTCGAGGAACCTAACGAACCGCGACATATATATTCGCCACTATCTTGAGTACCAACATCATTGATGGAGCGTTTCAAATACCGTTTGGAAAATGAGGTTACTACGTGTACTCTAAAGTAAATAGTTTATATGCATGTAATTATATGGAACACGAATCAAAATAAGCTAGCGGTTAAGCAAGAACCTACTTAATGTATACGGCAAACCTCGAACTACATTAAGAGTGGCCAGAAACCTGGGACCGTTAAGGGAAGGAGCTATAGCTTTTGTTTTATATACACCATGTCCATACGTTACCCGTTGATGTGGTGGAAGTAACACCATTTTCTGTGCACGTTATTGTGTTTGGGTAGAAAAAATCATAATTTTATCGAATGTTTGGAAAAAACGACAAAAGTTTACACAAAACAAGGATCAGACGAGTGTTCGAAAATATAAGGGCCACATCTTGCGCTACGTCACACTTCTGTAATATACAAATAAGAACAAGCACATAATCATTTTCTTACCTTCGGTGTAAATTTACACCCCACTGATGCGTTATTCCACAAGAAAATGTTGTTACTTCCACCACATCAACGGGTCACTTATGGACATGGAGATAAACATATTTCAGAATTTCGAAATCACATACACTGAGCAAAATTCCTAATTACTCTAAACTAATTTTCTTATTTTAAATATATTTTAGAATAGATATGTGGTATTTTGTTTTAACCCATAGTTTGTAAAACATTTATTTTTTGGTTCAATTGTTACATCTGTTGAGAGATACCCTCCTTTTATATGAAAACAGGAAATGTGCTGATAAAACACATAACATGAGTCAAAGATCGCTTAAAGATATAACGTTCTTAAAATTGGTATGAAATAACAGAAAAAAACATTATACCCATTTATCGCAAATTCTCCATCTATAAAAAAAATGAAATATGAATAATCTTAAATACCTCCCTTTAAAATGAATATTGTTTGAAATTCAAGTAACCGTAATTCAGCGTTATTCAACATTAAATATTTCGAAAATGTCTTTTGCAAAGGCAATTGCAGTTGTAATGCTAGTAAAACATGATGTCAAAATAATTTTAACTGGCTTATTTTAGAATTAGGAACATCTAAAGCTTCACTAATTCGAAGAACTTAATACCATCCTATATACCCAACTTATTTCTAAGAAAACACATTGACTTAAAAGTTTTAAAATATGTTCATGCAATCAGAGCAGACGATTTACACTCGTTATTTTGCAGTTTAACCGTATCTCTAATTAAGCTCAAAATACACAAAACAATGAGAATATTATTGACATATAAGTAGGTAGGTACTTAGCAATTTGGTTTAGTGTACAACAGCCCAAATGCAGCTTGCGTGAAATTGAGTTCATTCATGAATGTACATTTTAATTTTTCTCTTTAATCGATTGGGTGTTTGTGATGTCTTATTTTGCCTTTCATTCATTTTATATATATTTGTTCTTTGTTTCTGTGTGTGTTTGTGGTTGACTGTCGTCCTTGAATGCTACTTTTCCTGTTCGATTTTTATATCTATATTATCTAATTTATTTTTTACCTAAAAAGAAGAATGAATGTTTATTAATGTGTTCACTTAATAGGTTTTCTTTTCTTTTCTGAAGGTGTATCAAGCTCCTAAATGTTGAGCAAAACAATATTGATTTCTTCTATTAAACACATAAGGTGTGATATAAATACTATATAGCACATCATTTCATATTTCCTAATGCCAATCTCTTCAAAACGTACATTTTTCTAATTTGTTAATATTGCAAAAAAGCTGTACTATGAAAATACACTAACCGGTTAGTTATGACTTCCTTGGAATGCTATCCAGTATTCCGTACCATTCCACCTGGACGTGAATCTACACTGGAGCCCACGGATGACCCATCGCATGTAATACTGACATCCGACCTTGCCATCAGTCGGAGCGTCTTGCCCTCTATATCAGCTTTCTTAAACCATAGCCTCAAATACTATGGAGTAATTAAGCAGTCTACTGACTCACATGTCCATGCTTCTGCTTGTACTAGCAGCAAGCCTGACCATATAAAAAAGCTGTTGTTATAAATACTCAATAATGTTCATGAGTCTGCACGTCAAACTGTGAAGCCAATGTCTGTGATCCGAATATTTTATTTAGCTGTAACTGTTCCCCGCCCATCAAACAAAACGAAAATGAAACAGAAGATTGAAAACGTAAATAATCACATGTAGCAATACATGATTTTGGCCTTAATAAGATGCAGTACATAATTGTAAAGCATTGAAATTGTACGTAAGTGTATAAGATAAACAGGACATGTAGCATTCCAGGACAGCAGTCAACCAAAAACGCGCTTTGAAACAAACAACGAGTACAAGGATCAGCGGGCTGACAATAGGGTTACCGCCTTGGAAGTGGCTAAAAGGGCAAAAAATGTCGCAGAGGTTTAAAACAGGTTATAAGGTTCACCATAATTAGATATACAAGTCAAACAGGTTAACCTAACATTCTAGGACCACAGTCAACCAAATAACAAGTGCTAAAACAACTACAAGGATATATATAAGGCATCGTAAATGACATCAAAAACATAAAAGGGTTGGCAAGCTGTAGACCACTGCCTTCGAACGTTCAGTGGCCAAAAAGGCGGCTGGGGTTTAAATTAGGTTCTAGAGAGCACAGAACCTCACTTTTACCCTATTGTTATCCCAATAAAACAATACATTGCAAATAAAGAAATCCCCATCATGCTATATCCTTTAACAAACAAGGCCACATTAATAGTCAATATAAGTATGACACAAAGATGATCAGGTATATAGGAATATAAAAATCAAAAGTCTACGCACAAAGCAAGTACTCAATGACTTGGAAGAAGCCAGAACAAAAAGAGAATGAACCAGTAAGTGCACGACAAGACAGGAATGGATGCATACATCAAACGTTACCGTCCTTTCAGAATTTAGTTTGACATCAGATTAGTGTCCACGATGTGACCATTCATCGCACAATCAAAAAGGAAAACATAGTGTCAAACTGTAAATTGATCAATCATTAAACGTGCAGTACGTCGCAGAATCAGAGAATCATAACCTTTTTAATAAGCGTTTTAACAAGTTGAGTAAAGATTGTATGAAAGTGATCAAACCAAGAAGCATACGAAGTTTGTAAATCACTTCACCATAGAAGTCATTTGTATATTTTAAAAGTCATAAAGTTGATTATTAGACGATTAAGTGAGCACTTTACATTTAACTTTCAAAACGCTGGTATCACACAAACTGACTGTTTTTAAGAAAGTATACTATACACTTCTATCCAATACGAAACTATACACTTATCGCTGGATGTACATTGTTGGGGTATACAAGTATTTAGTCTGACCGGATATTGTTTTTAACATTTGCATTAACCTTTACACACTCGAACTCCATTACACATGTTATATAGGTTTATAAGAACTAATAGTTTATAAGATATTTCTATTTATCTACTTTTCTGTTGCTCCCTGATATTATACCCTTTAAAATGTCAGTTTATGTTTACATAATCATTGAATCAGAAGTCGTTTATTTCCGCGAACTCTAGGCTATTTATGTTTGCATTTATATATACACGAGCATCTTCGTGTTTTACTTATATTGCCTATTAATGCGCGTTGTTGTTTAGAGAATAGTTCATGGCGGTGACTTCTTTGTTTTCGCTGTCCCGCTTTAATGGGTTGAAGTAGGGTAAGTGTGAGGTTTGGTGAACCCTAGAAACTCATGTTGAATTGAATTGAATTGCATGTTGTTTAACGGCTCATCAACACAGTATAGGTTATTTAGAGCCGCCCCAGAGAGAGGGGAAAGATACATAGGAATCCGGGAACCTGCCCTACTATTATTATCGAATAGATTCCTATGGTTCTTTAACGCGCTCGGAGGATAGACCGATACACGGGACCGCCCGGTTTACGTACCCATCCGACGGACGAGGCTGAGGGAAAGTGTCTTGCCCAAGAACACACCTCATGTTGAAACCCCAGGGTTTGTTGCCACTGACCGTTCCAAGGCGGTAGCCTTTTGTGTTTGTGATGTCTTATTTGGCCTTTTATTCATCAATAGCAACGTTTGCCTCTTACATGTACACTGTTACCACCTCACAATTGTGTAATACCAATACTGATATGGGCGCATACAGCGCAGGCTTATAGTTTTAACAGGTTTATGTTTTTGCTTTTAAACAAATAAAAGCCGAAAGCGCTCGATATAATTTTATTGTTTTAAGCACTGTTTAGGTGATAATTAGTCTCACATTTATCTTTTTAAATACCTATCTTCCAGGAATCCTCCGTGATCCAGTGTTCCAGAAAGTGTCTTGTAAGATGTATAATATTCTTTACCGTATATATACGGGAGCCGTTCAAATAATACGTTGACATTTTTAATAGTTATTACACTTTTATAAATCGAATGAATTAAATTATATAGCAATACATTTTCACTTTCATATCAGTAATTATTATAAAACTATTTGAAACATATTTCAAGAAACACGAGTTTTTAAAACCCCACTGTAGCCGCCACGGAGCACGTCATTTGTGCGCTATGGCATCGCCGTGAAAACCAACAACAACCTAAATGATATGTGTAATTGTTATTTAATTAGATTATTGTATTATTTATGGTTTGCATTAAATAAACATTTTACAGCATTGTTGAATAATCATGTTTTATAAGATATCACAGCTTCAAAAAGAGATCATATGAATTCGATCGAGATTAGCATAAATATTCAAAATATTTAGAAATCAAATAGACAAGCATAGTTTTTCCAAAAGACATGTTTATTGAACATATATCGGTATTCTTAATTTATTAACATATATATTTTGAAGAAAATATGTAAGATTTTAAAATTTAAGTTTTTGTAATACATTTTTGTATTAAACATTTTGTTTTATACTTTATTAACATTTTAGTCTCCATGATTTTTTCTGACTTCGTAAATTTCAACTGAAAAGCAAAGAAGAGGGCATCTGCTTATTTATATTTATCTTAGTTCGCCTTGTTCAATATTCATACATTTTCATGATTGTATTTTGAGAATACCAATGGCAATGCTACCTTAGTTTTGTGTATTTTGCAGACGCTTTTCCGTTTACTTAGCAACTCCCGAAATGCAGTTATGAAATAAAGACGTCACATTTTGCACTGCTCCGTAGATGGGTTTCTCGCCCTAATATATCATACATTGCAACGTAATTAGACAGAACATCGAATTTTTATTTAAATCATTTGATTTCTTATGATTTGGATTACAACATATATGAATCTTAAAGATTTACGTCAAAAATGAGAAATTATCAACCAAACACTGCTTAAACAAACAAATATCGAACGCTTTCGAGTTTTATCGCCTTCTTCAAGATACATACTCAAAGTTACAAAAACAAACACATAAAAGACTAGGTATGATAAGGGCTCATTTTGGCCCCTATTTAAATTTTGATAAAATATGCATAGATGTGTTTGACATCATGTTTTACTAGCATTACCACTACAAATGCGTTTGCAAAAGAAATTTTCGAAATATTTAATGTTAACGCTGAATTACAGTTACTTGAATTTCAAACAATATTCAATGTAAAGGGAGGTAATTTAAGATTATCCATATTTCATTTTTTTATAGACGGAAAATCTGCGATAAATGGGTTAAAAAAAAAAAAATCTATTATTTCGTACCAATTTTAATAATTTTATATTTTTAAGCGATCTTTGACTCATGTTATGTGATTTATCAGTACATTTCATGTTTTCATATAAAGGGAGGGTAACTCTCAAAAGATGTAACAATTTAAACAAAAAATAAATGTTTTACAAACTATGGGACAAAACAAAATACTTATCATATATCTATTCTAAAATATATTTAAAATAAGAAAATTAGTTAATATACAAAAGTTGATACTTTGCAATTTTGTTCAGTGTATGTTTACGTGTTTCGCAGATACATGGTATTGATAATTTATTAATATTTTCCATTTTAACTGATTCTGATAATAAAATTGTCATGCCCTTAGGCACAGAGATGATACCCACTGGCTCCATTGAGACTGGAACCACTGATTGCTGGGTTATTAAAATTTTACACCACCCCCGCAAAAAAACAGCCTCTGGCAAGCATAGTTTAAACTACCGGTATACTTGCAGAAATTGTTGGTGTGGGGAGTGAAGTGGGGGGCATATATGGCTCATCCAAGATAAGCGCATCTGTGGTCGAGAGGGTAAAGACGTTGCGTTTGAAAACTTCTCGGCTCTTACCACTGTGGGTTCAGATTAGACAAGGATGCGCGTATCATGGATGTACAACAAATATGAATGCCTGTAAGACAGGGTCTGTGATTGGACAAGTTTTCAATAAAGTTGGTGAGTATATAAATATCCCTTTAAATGAAAAGCTACTGCTCCACGTTATAACTGAAAAGTACTATTCAGTTTCTGCATATTCTATCAAACCACCATCCAATGATTATAAACCCCTGCTGGTGATCTAACAAGAGTGTCGGTCCTCTCGCGAAATCATATGACACAACACTTAAAAACTTGCTTTCGTAGGAATTTAACTCTACATTATCACACAGCATTACAATAAATTGACATGTATAATATATTATGTGTAATGTATCAATAATAACACTTACCGTTGGAAAATCGACTAATAACGCGTTTATTTCGTCCATGTGTGAACCACGAAGTAAATGGCGCCATCTATATAAGTACGATAACTCTCCTTAGATACGATCTTGTTTTGTTACGAACGACAACTCTTCATAGCAATACAGCGAGAACAATTACCGCTTTGTTAAACACTAAATCATCTGTAGCAAAATAAACAAAAACGGCATCCCAGAGATATTTATGGGCTTGGTTTGGATTACCATTATGCACGAATTCTGGAAATATCTCTGGGATGCCGTTTTGGTTTATTTTACAGTTGACGTTTATAATGGCCGTTTTCCCATTTTTTTGCTCAAAACGACCTACCTGACTGCATTCAAGGCACAATATCGCCCCGTTAGATACGGTTTTGAGTATTATTTTGCATTTTTATAAACAGATAAAACATTTATTTACAAATGTATTACATTTTTATCTTGAATTTCCAAGTTTGAAATGTTCACAAGTCCTGGGGCCAAATACGGCTTTTATCGTACGTAGCTCTTTCAGAAAAGCAAACACATAAACCAATTAATACTATAAGCGTGCCCTTTATGCGCCCATGTCAGCATTGGCATAACACAGTTGTGAGGTGGTAACAGTGTATGTGTACGAGACAAAAACTGCTATACGTTTAAATCTTCAGTTACAAAGACATGTTAACACACTGGCGTGAAAATATTGTATTTGCCGCGTGGTTAGTTAGTTTTTAGTTTTATTTTTGCTCGCCCTATGGCACTAGGCCTTTTGGCGAGCTTTTCAGTAGGTGGTTAAAATTGTTTGGAGGGGAAATTGGAGGGGAATAGTTGTTTCAATAATGGCAAGAACCAGGTAGACAACTGTGTCAGTTTTATAGGATTGGCCGTGAAATTCAGAAGGCGATTAGATTAAAAATAATATAGTATATTAACTGCCCTTAGATGTTTATATTTAGCTCTGGTTGGTCTATTTATTATTTTAAATTTAAATTGAGGATATATTATATTCCAACGCCAGCGCGTCACCATTTATTTATTTTTAAAAAATTTATTCTATCTTAATATTTACATATATACATACTCCATGTTTTATCTGCCTCGTGCTCCCTTCCAGAAGGAATGGACATCATTAGATGAAAGCATATATTTTTGAAACACAATAAAATAAAATAAAATAACCCAGTGTTGTTTGTAGGACATCACTCCAGATCTCTCAATAAAAAACAAAGCCAACAGAGGCGTGCGCTATGAGAGTAAGCACGTCAAGTGGAGTGTGTCCCTCCGCCAAAGCCACGCGGAGGCCACACTGGGGAGGGCACGGGGCAGAAGTATACATAGGATTTACATGTTAATAATATTACCACCCTATCCCGTTGTGTGCATCAGACAAGATTAAAAAAAGTTTTCTTCCCCGCTGTCGTCATAAAACTAAGCATATATACAAATAAATCGGACAGCCAGGAATTTCTATTATCTTATCATATAAAAAACCGATAATTATTAAAATCACACAGCAGGACCGGTGGGGACTTACAATATATTGTTACTATATAGACAGAAAAGTCGAGCAGCTGTCGTTAATCAAGTATGGGTTCGTAAGGAACGATTTACCATACTAAATTCCAACATAAGATAATATGATTAAAACCTGTTACATTGTAAATAGGGCAGGACGGACGTTAGTCCGTTACAAAATGCCGATGTTTAAAGTTATTTAAAAGATAAAGTATCCCGTGGATCCAATGGGACTCCTTAGTCTCAAGTATCCATTAGGAACAGATTAACTGCCGATGCTCGTCTTCACAGAAGAAAAAAATATGTTAAAAATGAGGTCTATTCCAATTGGAGGTAGTAAACTGTCTGTATTTTTAATACAGAGTTTGTACCCACTGATGAGTCTAAGTTCTTCCCCATCAGTGATAGATTATTAATTAAATATGAACAGAATATATATCAGTCCAAATTCTAAAACATAAGGGAGTGGGAAAGGTCAGGCGAAATGTGAATTACATTTAATTGATGATTTTACTGTAGGTGTTAATATAATAGATTGGGACAAAAAGGGGTATATAGAGAAATGAACATATAACTATACAATTAATAAATTGTTTTTCTGGTGGTCTGAAGATGATTATACTGTATAATACTAACCGGAATATAAGGTAACATAAGACTCATGGATAGGTATTGCTGTTAAATATATGGGGGAATACGTGACTGATCCTGGACCGCTGTGCCTGCGTTGTCATCAGACTCAAAAATCGCCCCAGCGCGTCCACCGGATCAGTCCAATATTGTAGCTATACAATTAATAAATTGTTTTACTGGTAGTCTGAAGATGATTATACTGTATATTACTAACAGGAATATAAGGGAAGATAAGACTCATGAATATGTATTGCTGTTATACACATAATCCGTATATATGATATATCCAGCTAAGACATAAGAAGTTATATCTTCTTTTGGAAATGTGAATCCTTAATGAAGTCACTAAGCGCACTAAAAACTGTTTGTCTATATCGTTTTTCAGGATCTAGAATATTTGTAAGATTAAACGAAATAGATAATTGTTGAAGTTTAAATTTTAAATTATCTCGGGTTGCAACTAACTGATCACAATCGAGAAGGAAATGTTCAGTGGTGAATGGGACAGAGCAAGAGGGGCAATCTTTATGTAAATCTTTTATTATATGGCTTCCCATGCTTGCTGGTAGTAGATTGTATCCCATTCTCAATCTAGTGATATCTTTATTTATTAATTTATTAGTTGAAAAAAGATCATGATTTCTAAAGTTATTGCTAAGCCTTGTAATAGTATTATATTTATTTGTTTGTTCAGTTAGATAATGATTTAATTTCATGTTAATTATTTTATGGATGATGGAGTATATTTCTGAAGGGGCTAATGGGACAGGTTGATCAATTAATATATTATTTAGGCCTGCCTTACAAGCAAGGTCTGCCTTTTCATTTCCAGGTATTTGAACATGGGCCGGACACCACTCCAATGTAACTGAAAGGTTTGAGAGGTTGCAATCATTAATCTGAATTAAAATATCTGAAATTAGGTCCGGCCTTGATTTACTAGTTCTATCCCTTATTGCTGTTAGACTGGATAGTGAGTCCGAAAATATAACTGAATATGGGGGTTTGTTTTTGTATATCCATTTGAGGGAATTTTTTATCGCAATCAGCTCAGCAGTAAATATTGATAATCAATATGTAATTCTTTTTATTTTTGTAATATTTAAAGTTGGAATGACAAAAGCAGAAGCTACTCTACCGGTATTTGGGTCTTTTGATCCATCTGTATAAATGCTTATATGGGAATTATATTTATTATCTATATGTTCGTTGAAGGCCAATTTAATATCTTGTTGGTTGTCTTGTTTACTAATCATATTCGAAAGGTTTATATCCACTATTGGAGTAAGTAAAGTCCATGGGGGAATATCTTTTTTACTCATTCTCAATCTAGTGATATCTTTATTTATTAATTTATTAGTTGAAAAAAGATCATGATTTCTAAAGTTATTGCTAAGCCTTGTAATAGTATTATATTTATTTGTTTGTTCAGTTAGATAATGATTTAATTTCATGTTAATTATTTTATGGATGATGGAGTATATTTCTGAAGGGGCTAATGGTACAGGTTGATCAATTAATATATTATTTAGGCCTGCCTTACAAGCAAGGTCTGCCTTTTCATTTCCAGGTATTTGAACATGGGCCGGACACCACTCCAATGTAACTGAAAGGTTTGAGAGGTTGCAATCATTAATCTGAATTAAAATATCTGAAATTAGGTCCGGCCTTGATTTACTAGTTCTATCCCTTATTGCTGTTAGACTGGATAGTGAGTCCGAAAATATAACTGAATATGGGGGTTTGTTTTTGTATATCCATTTGAGGGATTTTTTTATCGCAATCAGCTCAGCAGTAAATATTGATAATCAATATGTAATTCTTTTTATTTTTGTAATATTTAAAGTTGGAATGACAAAAGCAGAAGCTACTCTACCGGTATTTGGGTCTTTTGATCCATCTGTATAAATGCTAATATGGGAATTATATTTATTATCTATATGTTCGTTGAAGGCCAATTTAATATCTTGTTGGTTGTCTTGTTTACTAATCATATTCGAAAGGTTTATATCCACTATTGGAGTAAGTAAAGTCCATGGGGGAATATCTTTTTTACTAGAATCTGAAATGTTTATATCTTTTAAGTTGTATTCTTCAACAAGATTAAATGTGACTGAACCAAAGGGTTTGGGCCTATCTTTGAACTTATTTTTACAATAAGTAGGTTTAATAATGTCATTGACAGGATTAGTTATTTTATTAGTCTGGGATCTAGACCAGTATCTCAGCATCTGCTCTTCTCTATGTAAATGGAGGGGGAGAACTCCCGCCTCATGTTCTAAAATATGTTTTGGGGTAGATTTAAGTGCGCCTAGTGCTATCCTTAAAGCTTTGTTTTGAATTATATCAAGTTGCTGTAATAATGAGGAAGAAGCACATGAATAAACGTGGGAACCATAATCTATTTTTGGTCTAATAAGGGTTTTATATAATATAATTAGAGAGTTTCTATCTGATCCAAAATCCGTTCCTTTTAACATTCTTAATAAATTTAAATCTTTCTCACATTTAGCTATTAAATTGTGTATATGTGTTGTAAAGTTTAGTCTCCTATCAAAAATCATGCCTAAAAATGTGGCTGTTTTACTGAATATAATTTTAGTGTCACCTAGAAAAAGGTCGACAGATTCTCGGGGGGTATTGCCAAAAATAAATCCCACTGTCTTATTAGGTGATAATTTAAAGCCCCATTTTTTTGCCCATTCCCATATTAAATTTAGGCCCTTTTGAGCTTTGGTTTGTAGTTTATTTAAAAAAATTCCTGTTACCCACGTGCTACTATCATCGGCAAATTGGCTAACAACCATGCCAGTGTCTTTTACGATATCTGGCAGGTCGTTAATAAGAATATTAAAAAGAAGGGGGATATTATGGAACCTTGGGGAGTACCTCTCTCTAGTGATTCTTCATCAGAGAGAGAGTCCTCAACCTTAACTTGTATCTTCCTGTCCTGAAGAAAGGCCTTAATGAAGGAGAAGCAATTTCCTCTAATGCCAAAATCAAATAATTTAGTAAGAATTCCTATATTCCAAGCAAGGTCAAATGCTGCTTGTAAATCTAAAAATATAGCAATTACCGAATGGCCAATGTTTTTTGCAAATATTATATCATGTTGTAATCTGGCCAACTGATCTTGTGTACTGCGGCCCTTCCTGAAACCTGATTGAAATTTATTTAATAAGTGTTTTGTTTCTAGGAAGTGTTCTAATCGATTTTTGACCATATATTCCATTAATTTACTAGGATGAGAAGTTAAGCTTATGGGTCTATAGGATTTAGGGTCATTAGAGTCCTTATTGGGTTTTTTAATCGGGATAACACAGGCCAGTTTCCAGGAGGTCGGATAGGTTTTGGAAGTCCAGATTTTATTATAAAGGAGAAGCCAAATACTTAAGGTGGATTCAGGCATATGTTTAAATAGCTGATAGGAAATTTTGTCAGGTCCCACGGCGGAATTTGTTCTGCTATTAATTGCATCTCTAAGTTCCAGCATATTAAAGGGGAGATTAAGGGTAGGATCTGTATCCTCTTGAATGTCGTTATTAATTTTATTATTAAAATCTGTTTCAAAATTATCTTGAAAGTCATTTGTAGTTTTAGGAAGATTGTCCTTACTCGAAACTTGGGCGTAATGCTTGGCCAACATGTTAGCTTTTTCTTTATTCGTTGTTGCATATTGAAGATTTGTTTTTAACAGTGGCACCGAAGAAGATGATTTTCCCCGTATTTTATTAATCTTTGTCCAAAAAGTTTTAGTGTTACTTTGTTTTAAAGAAAGGTATTTATAAATTCTTCCCAATTACTTTTCTTCGCTGATGATATAATATTTTTAGAGTCAAGCTCTGCATTTTTAAAGTTAAATAGATTTGTTTCAGACGGGTCTTTTTTTAATTTATTCAACATGTATTTGCGTTTTTTAACCGCCTGTTTGCATTCAGAATTCCACCATGGGACATTTTTCTTTTTTGGCATTTTATTATAAATCGGGACGCTTTGATGCACTATATTCAGTATCGCATCAGTTAAATTATTATTAAATATATTTATATCTTCTGAAAATAAATCTTCTGTATTTAAATCTTTACATAGAATATTGAAAAGGTCCCAGTCTGTTTTATTATAGTTGTATTTATCTTGATTATATTGTTCATGTGTTATCTTATCATTTATTAGCTGTATAGAGATATAAATTGGGAAGTGGTCAGACCCCCAATTATCGTCTATGACTGTCCATTGAGTTTTTTGAGAGAGGGGGGTGGTAGAAAAAGACAGATCTATGTTTGACAGGTTACCCGTTCTGTTATCGATGTGCGTTGGGGAGCCGTCGTTAAGAAGGATTAAATTCTGCTCGTCAACCCAAGACAGAATTTCTTTCCCCTTTTTATTTGAGTGTTCAGATCCCCATGCATGGTGGTGGGCGTTAAAGTCTCCCGTGATTAAGACATGTTTAATATTAAGCTCATTTATTTTCTTACTAATTTTATTTAATGATCTGCTATCACAGTTTCTTGAGTAAAGATTAGATAAAATAAAAGTGTAGTCTTTGTATAACACTTTAAATAGCTGGACTTCAATTGTAGTATTATCATTGTCGTCCCTAGGATTTTCTATATTTATATTTTCATAATTAATGTAATTTTTAAAATAGACGGCCAAACCCCCACACTCATTGTTATTTTTATTATTAAAGAATTTGAATTCATGTCTGAATCCCGGTATAGTTTTAAAATTGTTCTTGTCAAATTTTGTTTCTTGCAGACATATAGTATCAATTTCCGGGTTCAGGTCTAAAAACAGTTTTATTTCTGCATGCTTTATATGAGTTAGTCCCCCCCCGCGTTAAAAGATATTATGTTTACTTGCTTATTCATTTCAACAGTTTGTTTATCCTATTTTTCACAGAAGTATTCTTCGCGTGGTCAAAGGTTCAGACTGCTATTATTAGACTTCTCAGAAATAAACGGCTTCTGATTCAATGATTATGTAAATGTACACTGACATTTTGAAAGTTATAATATCTTGTAGAAATATCTTATAAAAGTACTAGTTCTTATGAGCCTTTATAGTACCTGTAAGGGTGTTATGGTGTGTACAGGTTAATGCAAATGTTAAAATCAATATCTGGTCAAACTAAATACATGCATACATCAATTACAGCTATGGCTACACATCCAACGATAAGTGTATAGTTTTGTATTTGACAGAAGTGTATAGTTTCTTAAAGACCCACAATTTGTGTGATAACGTAAACATCTGATCTACTGGGGTAAGTAGGTTGTATGTTTTATTTTTTTACATCAGAATAATTTCATTATATGGATCATATACAATACTATATATATATATATATACTGGAAAAGTATCCGTCATCGAAGCATTAGTAGTGCAAGATACAGGCGGGCGGGCGGGCGGGCGGGCTTGAGCGCGTGCGTGTTCGATTATTTAAATGATAATTCTTGCAAAATATATATATGTGTAAACACTAATAACTGTATATCTTCTGTATAATATAAAAGGTATAAAGATCTACTAAAATGTATGTTAAAGGGACAATGTCCGTAACTGTTATAAAACACACACTAATTACGTTCACAAACATTACACACTAAACATTATTGAATATTTACTAATTAAATGAAAGATTGTTTAACGGAATTCAATCGCTGTACAAAAAAGGAAGAACCGCTTTGTGCGTTTGAACTCTCAGCCCAAACTAACATTACACACGCGGGTAATAATAGTGAGAGCGCGATAGTCGACGTCGCTCCTGACTGAGCTAAGCGGGCTATACATATTACGCAATACATACTATGTAGAAAACCTAATGTGCCAATGGAAGTTACGTGATCAGCAGAAAAGGTAAATAATGTAGGTCCCACATTATTTACAAATGATAATTAAAACTTCTATTTTCAAATTCACGAATATATTACTACAGACTTCTTTGGTCTATGCTCAAGTATTCATGTATACATTTCACTGAATAAAAGTCAGACAGTTATTTAGTTATGCTCAATATCTGCGTACTTACTGACAGTGTTCCTTTAATAAAATAAATACTGATGACGAACTTAATCTCTTTTGTTACGTAACATCACGGTATTGTGTGTGTGTTGGGTGGTAGAGGTGGGTGGAGATGTGGAGGTGAGTGTAGGGGTGTATTTGTCGGTGTTATCAGGGTTACCGTTGCCATAAACTTCGTAAAACCTTTGCAAAATTTTATTATCGTAACCCTGATCTTCTTTCCAAATATAAATGTAATTTAAGGACTCTTCTGCGACAAGGACTATCACAACCTGACTTCTATGGTGATGTGATTTATAAACTTCGTAAGATTCTTGGTCATGATCACTTTCATACTATCTTTGTTAAACTTAATAAAAAGTTTATCAAAAGAGGTTATGACCCTATCATTTTGAACGTACTGCATGCTTGGTGGTGGACCCTTTTACAGTTCGCCACTATGCTTTCCTCTTTAATTGTACGATGACCGGACAGGCTTTTGACCCTATGATGACGCCTACCTAAAGCCCATTGGGACGGTGGCGTTTGATGTTTGTCCATGATCTTTCTGGTCGTGCCCTTAATTGTGTATTATCTTACTGCTCTGGCTTCTGCCAAGTCATTGAGTACCTTCATTGTGGCTTTCTAGGCTATTGTTTTTTCGTATTATATTTACACGAGCATATTTGTGTTTTACTTATATTGCCTATTGATGCTGCCTTGTTGGTTAGAGATTAGATCATGGCGGGGATTTCTTTATTTACACTGTCCTGTTTTAATGGGATGACAGTAGGGTAAGTGTGAGGTTTGGTGCACCCTAGAACCGGTTTAAACCCCCAGTGGCCCACTTTGCCACTGACCGTTCCAAGGCGGTAGCCCTATTGTCAACCCTTTTGTGTTTGTGATGTCGTTTGCATTTTTTATTACTTTTGCCTTTTCGTTTGTCTGTTTGCGTGTTTGTTTTTGTGTTTTGTGGTTGACTGTCGTCCTTGAATGCTGCTTTCCCTGTCCGATATTTTTATCCTTCTTTATGTAATTCTTGTTTAGTGGTTCTTAGTGATCAGCTTGCTGACATTCCTCCATTATATTTTTGTCTGTAGAGTATCATTTTGTGAGTAAGATAAATGTCCAGTCTGTACATTGTGATCCTAGAATAACTACACTGCTGTAATCATGAACGTTCATCTTAACAAATTAATCACTCAGCAATAACTCCATGATACTCACTGACATTGTTGTCCTAGCATTTTCCCAAAGGCGCTTTATTCTAAAATTTATCTCAGCTAAAATGATACGTCTTAGTCGCATTGTTTATCGCTCCATCTAGTTGTTCATGAATAGTGAACACTTCATTTTTCGTATTGTATTTTATCAGCCGGCGCTGCTGCCATTTTGATGATTCAACGCAAAACAAGATTACAAATGGAAGTAAAAAAGACATTCATTACAAGAGACATGAAACACTGAAGATTGTTAGAGTCGAATGTATATTATTATTTAGAAATTGAGAAGAAAGTGCGGTTTTCTGACATAAACTGTATTATTGATGGTGTTGTTTTTTTCAACTGGACAATATACAGTACAAAGCTAATGCGAAACTAGTGCATGCCAGCTGACTTGGAAGTAATATATTACAGTTGCCATTGTGTTATATATGTAAATAAACTCCCTTTACTGCTTGCATCATATTTCTTTCATATTCGTATATGTTATTTATCAGTCCTCCATATTCCCTTTTATAAACATGATAAATAATAGACTTTAAAATAGCAATAATCATCGAATTGAAATTGCAATGACAGTATTTCCATAACTTTCCCATGTAATCAGTTACTGGAACTACCATGTTATATATTAGTTGATGCAATAAAACAGTTATCACACCCAAATTACAGATCGTTGAGATAAACCGTGCACTATGAATTATTTTCACGTTTTAGTGGGATGACAATTGGGTAAGAGTCAGGTTTGGTGCGACCCTAGAACCTGGTTTAAACTCCCAGCGGCCTTTTTTGCCACTGACAGTTCCAATGCGGTAGCTCTATAGTCAACCCTTTTATGTTTGAGATGTCATATGTTGCGTTTTATTCATCTTTGTAACTAGTGTTTGTTTCTGTGCGTTCTTGTGGTTGGCTTTGGTCCTTGAATGCTGAATTTCCTGTTCGACTTTTATATCTAATATAAATAGTGACTAATATAAATAGTGCAGGCTCAGCATTTATTTATCATAAAGTAACAAATGATACAACTTATTGTTTTGAAAGTATTCCGAATGAATAATTGACTGCTTGAAATAGAGTGAGCAATAACCGCATTTATTGTTCCCGGCGGTATTCTTGATACCGTTTAAATGCAGTTACACGTGAGTAACAACTCAACACTTTTATCAAGGAAGTAGAATATAGAGCTTGTGCGTGATCTGACATAAATCATTCATGTCGCATGTAGTGTTCAGCCAATTACAGACTGGGGACACATTCTGCTCACACTGTGTTTAAGACGACGATAACAGTTAATTGTATACGACTTTAATGGAGTATATTACTCTTAAAAGAAGAAATATGGGTAATTTTGACTGTGTATGGAAACACACATCAGCACGTGAAAGACCCACGTGCTGTGACCACCAATATAATTAATATTGACAGTTATCTATATAGTTCACATACTATCTCAAATAATCTGTTAAATGTAGACTGCAATGCATTAGAAATTGTCATGGGACAAATGTTTATGCGGAAGGGCTATTAAAGCCCATGCATATCTGTCACTTCCATTGCATCTTAATAGTGTTTTAGAGATGCAGTCCGTTATAGTTCCTGGAAGTCATGTCAGTAGGTGTGTTATCCAGGGATATGTATAGGATATTAAATTTGTATTGGGATATATTCACTCGTTCTTCTGCGTAACAATATTGTGTGACTTTAGGAGCGCAGTATGTATACGCGGAAGAACGAGTAGAAATATTATAGAGCTTTTTATTGCATACTCGTTTTATTTATACAAACGAATAATTTGAACTAAACAATTGGGTTTAACATTTAATTTTCATCAAAAGCATTTGTACGCCGGACCGCCAGCAAAGCTATTCATTAAGTGTCCGTCTAAGCCATGCACAAGTGCGTATCAATCCTCGGACTGATAATACACACAAATGAAGACAATGCGATATATATCGCCGTGCGTTTTAAGACAGATGGTTTCATAAAAATCTTTCATTTGTTTTAAAGGTCAAATAAGTTGAAGGCAGGTTTTTAAAATTTTATTTGTATTTTAACACCACCATGTTCAAGATTAATTTCAGTAGGCTGTGATCGTGCTGGTTGTTGCGGAATCGTTATGTCGGGCTTTGTATCCTCTGATGTGCATGTAGCTGTAATTTGTGTACTAGCTTTAGGTATCGGTGGCTGAAGTGCATCGGAAACAGCTTTTTGTTGACGGTTAGACGTTCTTTTATATGCCCGTATGGCGGTGCACCTGTGTCCTGTTCTTTCTGCAATTAGTTGCTCGTCGAATCCATCTTGGAACAATGTCGTTGCTGTAGTAACCTGTATTTGTTTAAATATAAACAAACACGTTAAAAGTGATAAATTAAAATATGAATTGACTATACGGTAATGTATTTTGCCGGATTGAGGAAAGAAAACAAAAATATGAAAGAACATACTTAAACATGTTAAAAGGACAAACAAATAAACTAACAACGCATGTACATGCAAAAGAGGATGAAACATTAATAAATACTAGAAGGAAAATAAAACAAAATTAGAAAGGAAAGAAATAAAGAAAGAGAAAGAAACAAAAAAAAGAAAGAAAGAAGGAAAGAAAGAAAAAAAGAAAAAAGAAAGAAAGAAAGAAGGACAGAAAGAAAGAATATACCTATAATACCATTTAAATGAAAGAACGCACGAACGGACGAAAGCATTATAAATAAGCCATGAAATATTGTCGTACACATATATCTTTTTACTTTTACAATATTCTCAACTAGAAATATCACTGAAGGTGACGAAAAGCCCCGTTTTTGTTGTATAGTCGATGGACAAAATCAAGAATAATGAATGTCTAAAATATATGCTAACTTAATAATGTGAAACAAATTCTAGGTAAAACAAAGGTCCATAATTCTGAGAAAAAAATGCATAATCGAAAAACCATTAATGCAGAGACACATCATATCATCACGTGTGAACTGTATGTCACGTGTATTAACAATCCATAAACAGTTTTAAAGTGAAAGCAACATGCAGTTCATTATTGAGTGAAAACTTCTAAGTCAAATAAAGGGCCATACATTTATGTGTGATGTAGAGGGACATACGTATATCGGTTGTTATGTGTACATGACGTTCGGGAACAATCAATTCGAAAATGTTTGAGAGAAAAATGTGTTAACAGGTCATTATACAATATTAGAGTGGAAAATTCTACGTCAAATTAAGGGCCATAATTAGTAATCAATTATGCAATCAATGATGGGTGATATAGAGGGATATAAGGTCATCAGTTGTTATGAGTATATGAAGTTAATTACAAACCATTCAGAATTGTTTAAGATATGGAAGTATTAAACGTGTTACGGGACGCGACGGGACGGGTCGCGAGGGGACAAAAATGTGTTACGGACGGGACGGGACGCGGCGGAACGGGACGTTACGGACAGTGTGTTTCCTATATAGCCCCAACTTCACTTTGTGAAAGTGGGGTATAATCAATAATTTAAACAGCATTAAGAAATAAAATGTAGATATGAAAAATATACGTACTTTGCCAGAATGTCCTGTTTTGTATCCCTGTATACCAGCAATTGCGCACATATTTTTCATAAATTTCTGGATCGTGTGAATGCCAACTTTCTGTGCTGAAAAACGTGGACGCCCGTCCCTGCCGGATGCTAATGGTCGCCTATAGTTGTTAAACAAGTTTACAACGCATCTCGGATTGTCAACGTTTGAATAATGTTTTATGTTTTTTGTTGCCGTTTTCTAGTGGAATAGCCCACCTTGACTGTTCTTGGATTTTCCACCTATAAATCTGATATACTTGCCCTCTTCGTCACTTCATAACTCAAACTGGTCTACCGTTAGATCACAATGTTCATCTGCAGCCCTGAGCCCAAATAATTTACATGCGTAGAAATAAACAGCAAACTGAAGAGCCTGTGCGTCTCCCTTTTCAAAAACACGCATCCAGAGAATATTTTCCTCAATCAAAGTAATCGGTTCCGCCTGTTTATTCTGCTCACCCGTCTTTTGTGCCCGTTTCATTTTGGCGTCAATGCATTCTCTAGCCTCGGCAAACACGACCTTCGACTTATCAAAGAGGTTTAAATCGTATCGTCGACAGGTATCTCGAAGATATCTCCAGATTGAGATACATAGCTGACGAACTGTTTCTGCGGGATACTCGTCACCGTCCTGTCGTTTTACCTAGGATAAAAGTACTAACAAATTAGTTAAAACAATCACTATGCACAGGGACATGATGCGTCTACTTTTCTGTAATCCGATTAAGATTGCATTGAAAAAAAAAGATAACAATTTAAAAAGATAACAATTTAAAATGAAATAATCTTGAATATGTTTACATGCAATTTCCAGATTAATATGTTTACCTTTTTATCTACCCTTCATAATAAATACATACTTGATGCATATGTGAAATAATCAATACACACATGACCTTGAGTATTTCATAAGCCGAGTATGGGTACATGAACACTTATCAAGTTTGTATATATTTGTCAAGTATGTCACTGTCTACCTAACCTGTAACCATATTAGACTGCAAGTTGCATGTAAAATTATTCAGGATTATCTGAGTTCTATTTTCCCCCTTTTATTAATGCATGTTAACGGGATTACAACAAGAGCTGTCGGAGAACAGCGCAGCTCAACTATTCGATTTTTCAGAGAATAATAAATTATATAGCTAGTATATACCATCAGAAAACAAGGCTAAAACAATGTGGGATGGGGTTGGGGGCGCAACATAGCTATGTGTAAGAATTGACCAAAACTACAGAGAAAAATGTAAAAAAATAATGATTAAAAATCGGGTTTTGAGAAGGGATGGGGGAGAGGCGGGGGTGGGCAACATATATGCGTTAGTAAGAAGTGACTAAAACAACACAGAAATATGTAAAAAAAAAAGAAAAAAAAAAGAAGATTATTCTAGTTTCGAGTGTCTGGTGGGGGGGGGGGGGGGTAAGTGGGGGTGGCGGGGGAAGGGGAGAGGGCAACATGTGTAAGAATTGACAAAAGCAACACAGAAATATGTAAAAAAAAATCAAGTTGGGGGTGGGGTTGGGGGGGGTGGGGTGAGAGACAAGGGTGGGTGGGGGTGGGGAAGGGGGCAACATATATGTGTAAGAATCGACCAAAACCACACAGAAAAATAAAGTAAAAAAAAAAAGTTGTGGAGGGGGCTGGGGGTCTGGGATTGCAAGTCAGATACACGTACTCGTCTAACTACAAAAGTGTCCTCTAACAGACGTTAGGCGGGCGATTTGCTTTACGATTACGCCTCGTAATTATTTGTTTTTCGGTCAAGCAAACCGTCCGCCTAACGTCTGTTAGAGGACACTTTTGTAGTTAGACTCGTACTGTATCTATTACGTATTTGAAACAAACATACAGCCGTAGCATCGTGGGAATTTTTCATAATGAAACACGAATACATAATAAATACTGAAAAGGGGATCCCTTAGAAGCAACCAAAACAAAGAATAGATAAAAGTAGCAGACTCGGTTTAAGCGATATTCTACTTTAAAGCCGCGAATATTGGGGTTGATGATCCCAAAGGATCATTAAGTAATAACACTACTGATTTGTAGTCGGGTCAACAGTTTACGGATGCCACACAACACTAATCAAACGCTAGCGTGCAAGTGAATACATACTGGAAATGTGATGCCTTGGATGCAAAAAACACAAATAAGAGATAAAAGTAGCAGACTCGGTTCATGAGAGGTAATGTCGAGTGCAACAACTGTCACGCCTTCTATCACCAGTTTAGGCGATATTCTACTTTAAAGCCACGACAAACTTCCTGTAACATGACCTGCGAATTGTACCATTCCCTAACGAGTATGCACAATAGTAGTTCCGGTACAATTATTTTACAACATGTCAATATGACACGTCAAGATTGGCGAATATTGACCTTTCCAATTACATTGAAAGTAAACGGAGCTTATAAATGCGTATGCAATAATATGTTATCTATTAACCTCAATTTATTCCGCTATGTGAAGATCCTTTTTCATTACGCAGTGCAGTATCTATTTAAATAAAGTGTTAATGTGCATTAGTGCAATTGATATATTGTTAGTGGGCCTCTATGATGCGAATGTATTGTTAGCATTATTTTATTTCTGCAAATGCACTGTTAATCTGCATCAATGCTGTAAAGGTTCTGTTAATGGGAATTGTTTGTGTAAATATTCTGTTAAAGTGCTTTATTACTCTTAATGTAATGTTAGTAGGTCTCTGTGATTCAAATATATTGTAAGTGAGCCTTATTGCTGCAATTACTGCAAATGTACTGGGTACGTGCATTATTCTTCTTCATATATGCTGTATATGTGCCTCATTGCAGAAAATGAACTGTCAGTGTACTACCGATGTACTTTTAGCTTGTCTCAGTGCTGTAAATGTACTCTGTCCGGTTATTTGCCTTAATGATGTCAATATACTGTATGTGTGACCCATTTCTACAAAAGAACTGTTAGTGTTAATCGTTGCTACAGATATACTCCTAACGTTTCTAATTACTGTTATTGTACTGTTAATGAGCCTCAATACTGACAATATTCTTTGGGGATGCAATATTACAACAAATGGGAATGGGTCTCATTACTGTTAATTATTTGTGCCATTTTGATGTCCACTTACTGTTAATATGCATCATTGCTGTCAATAGACTGTTACTGAGCATCTTTACAGAAAATATATTGCTTATGAGCATCTTTACGGAAAACGTATTATGTGCATACTTACTGTAAATGCACTGTTAATATGTTTCAATGCTATACTGAATGAACTGTTAGTGTCAATCATTGTACCTCAATGATTTTAATGTAATGTTAGTTTGCATTAGTACGGCAAATGTATGTGTCATGCACCTCATGTTAGCAAATGCATTTGTAATATTAATCATGAAAGTAAATGCACTTTTAAGGTGCATATGTACCGTAAATATACTATTTATGAACCTCATTATTGCAAACGTACTGTAATTGTGCATCCCTTCTGAAAGTACTTTTATTGCAAACATATTGATTTTACATCGATTGCGAAACAAATTCTTTGTAAATTATATTAATCGTATACAGACTATGAAGTTAACGCAATTGTTATTAACAGTACATTTAATCTCATTAAAAGCATTTGCAACAACGCGGCATATTAGCAGTACATGTACAGCAATAAAGTTCATTGTCATTACACTCACAGCAATTGGACGTATTAGCAGTGCAGTAATTATAACCTTTACCAGTGTATTTAAAGCAATGTTGTACAATAACAAATATACATTAACGAAATCATTTGCAACAATGTGTTTGCAGTAATGAGGACCATAAACAAGATAGGTACAGTTATGAATCACATTAACAGTACATTTAAAATTGATAAATACAGAATTATGTGGAGTGCGCAGTCCAGTGGTAGAGCGTCAGACTCCAGATCGAGAGGTTGTGGGTTTGATCCTGGCCATGTCATTGTTCCTTGAGCAAGACAATTAATCCACATTGATTAATACTGGTTCTGCACTGGAAGCCAACGAGAGCATATTCCAGAAATTTGAAATAATTGTTTTTGCAGATAAACTGTTACCTGCCGTGGCATTATATTATATGTTTGCTATTCCGTTTAAAGTAAACATTATACAGTTTTGCCTTTTAAGATAAATACCGCGTAACGATAGTAGTGACAGTGCATTTGCCATGCATGCAGGGAGTTTTGGGTTCAATCTGCGGACGGGTCCTACCAAACACTTTATATAAATGATACCAATAGATTCTTGACATTTAGCTAATAAAGGATACTTCCAGGACCTGTCGGCCCGGGGTCAATATAATTTGACTGGATGACTTTGTCGATGTTCGACGAACGGAATCAATTAATCCATGACTTATACACATATTCATGAGTCGGTACTCTTTAATATGTAGCATATACTGTTTAAATACATGTTAAACATGTTAAACATAACATTACAAAAAACATGGTATATTTGGTTTGATCCTGACATGACATGATCCTGACAGGACATGACCTTGGTCTTATACCTTGGTCTTAATCGTCTTATGATCTAATTCAAAAAGACCAACTGCTTGTCGTAAACTTATTGTTTTCGAACCTGTATGCTAACTGTAACGTGGTCTAATACTATTTTATTACGAGAGCTGTGTATAGCTCTAAATACCGTGACCCGTATTTTCAAAGTAACTTTAAGAAATCCAGTCCAGACAGAACATCTTTTTGGCAATCAACATAAATACGTGACCTGAGTCATCTCGTATATTTGCAATCATCATAAATACATGTAATGGGTTCGGATGTACTTAAACCGAACATGATGAATGCCATTGACTCTGGTCAAGCAACAGTCTAACCAAAATACAAATATGCTTTGATATTATAATTATCTTAAGGTTCGGGATATGCCTTCTGAGTCATTTTTTCACAATTAATTCTAAACATACCAGGAAAAAAATGGCAAGGTATTATATATCAAAATGATTGGAATTAAAATACGTACAAAATGGGCTATATCTGGAGAGACAATTATTAATAGGAAATTTGTTATTAATATTCAAAACAGCATTTAGTACACGACATACAATAATGCATGTTTTTATTTGTTTGGTCGATCAACTACATTTATGACATGGCAATGCCCTATAATACACAGTGTAGGCAAAACATCCCCACAAATTAGTTAAACAATAAAGAAATTGTGAGATGAAAGAAATAAAAACTTTTTTTTTTGTCAAATACCATGTGGGAACTACTTTTATTGTGTCAAAGTATGGTGGTCAACAATGAGTTTCAGCTTAAATGTTTAGCATAATGAATTTTTGAAATAACCCAGATAAATATGATAGAAATATAATATGCACAATAGGAACAATTATAGTTGTAGGTTGCACAGTGGGATGTGAAATGTTTGAAGTTTTCCAAATAAAGGGAGATAATAGGGTGAACCTGAACATCTGACAGAAACAAAACGTGGCCACAACACAACTGTCGGTTGTGAAGCTGCTTCAAGATTATATGCATGTGAAAACAACAGCTGCAGTACTTCGTTTTGATTCCCAACGAGCTGACTGTATCTGCTCCCGAATAATAAATGTTCACAATAATAATATTTGTTATATGTGCTCAACACAGGCAAAATGTGTATCCTTTAAAAACTTGGATAAGTACCTTTAATATATTTGTTAATGGACGAAAGGATGTCTGCTCATGCAGTTCTAGAAACCTTCGTGCAACTCCGTTGGAGAAGCTGCCACAGACACCAAAACTCATATGCTGTATTCCGTACGCACTAAATATGTTTCCACAATACATGTCCCTTTCTGACGATCACACACACAAGTGTACATTGGCTTGAAGAATGTCAATATCGCGGGAGGCTATTTGCAGTGAATGTTGCTGGAAGGTAAGGATAGCAGAAACTGAGGAACATACGTTTGGAAGCTGGAATAACAGTGCATTAAAATCATTTAATCAATTTTTGCAAAGGTAGTAGAAACTACAAATAATTAATTTAATATTCATGGCGAAAAACAATTATATATACTACTTGGTATGTAATTCTTATTATGAATTCTATTATTGTTTTCATTTGAGATACTGAAAATACTGAAGTTCGGAAATTATACATATTGTTCTGTTAAGTTGAAATACAGGTAAAACGACTGTATAGTTAATCCCATAGAATGTTACGAATACTTACTGTATCAGGCACCAAAAATAGATCCTAAACACAGGTGTGTATGTGTGTTGTGTTTTTGTGTGTGCTGAGGTGGGTACAACTTCACACCCCAGCAGAGAATCCACAGTGTTTATATGACCCTTCATATTACAGTTGGCCTCACTGCTCGTGACCGGTTGAGACTTTTAACGACTTTCATCCATTACTGCAGTGGGATGAAATTTGAAAGCAGTGTAACTTTATGTGCAGCTTACCACCGCATCAATATTAATACTTACAGTTTTCTTCACCACCTTTAAGCCACACAAACTATTTATCTTTGTAAATAACGTGCAGCTAACCACCGCAGCATTATGAACAGCTATTACTTTTCTTGGACAGATGACTATCCCAGTAATATTTAGAGTTTTGATAGAGATATGGAAATGACTGCTTTTAAACACTGAACACCATGGCAACATGAAGGCAAGTGCAGTCACAGAACAGTCGTGTGAATTGATATATACTAGTGTTTGTGAAAATTACCTTATAAATCAATAAACTTCAGAGAACACTGTTTATAATCTTCTAGTAGGTGGTCAATCTCATACGGCTCGTCATCACCCTCGTATAAGACTTCATGTACAGCTGCGTCAGATCCGTCCCTTCCAGATATTACTAAAAGAACTGTTCCCTCGTACCACTGAGATTTGTAACCGGAGGCCCCGGGTTCAATCCTCCGTGGTGCCACTGAGTTCCGTCGGTGTGTTCTTGGGCAAGACACTTTACCTTAGCCTCGTCCGTCGGATGGGGACGTAAACCGGGCGGTCCCGTGTATCGGTCTATCCTCCGAGCACGTTAAAGAACCATAGGAATCTATTCGATAATAAGAGTAGGGCAGGTTCCCGGATTCCTATGTATCCTTCCCCTCTCTCTGGGGCGGCTCTAAATAACCTATACTGTGTTGATGAGCCGTTAAACAACATTCAATTCAATTCGTACCACTGAGTGTTTTGGGCATCATCACTGTCTTTCCATTCATGCTGTATTCGTCGCCCAATAAATTTCACGCTCCCTTTTGAAGCACGTCTGTTAAAAATTGAAGGTAATATTGGGAATTGAGTTTCATGTCCAAATGCAGCTACTAAATGGCTATATAGGCTGTAAAGAAATGTAGCAATAAACATGTTTAGTATGGTGAAAACATGGAATGCATAGAAAATATAAATATAAACTGCATATACTATTGTGAATATGGCTGTATGTTGGCACTTTATTTTCGTTTTTACTTCCTAATTCCCTAATAACGTGTTTTAACGTGACGTTAAACCCCACTTCATTCATTCATTCAATCAGTCATATAGATTTAGAGCGCAAGCTACATTACAGTAGCTTGTATATTTTATATTTGAAACATTTCTCATCAAAAAGTAAAATGTAACGTGAAAAGAAATGCTTTTTAGCATGGCAGATAAAGGAGTGTCATTAAAGTTTCATACCAGACTCTGACTTTAAATGGAAAATTAGATGTTAATGTGCATGCAGAAACCTAATTTCACACACCATGGACAACACAGTATATATGCAAAGTGAGGAGTAACCATACCGCTGACAAGTAATAAATACAAAGTAGAACTGAACGATATCAAAGAATGTATTACATACTTAGCTGATGACTGTTGATTTTTTTCTGTTCAGATATATCTGCATGTCTCGATACTTGAACTGGCTTGTAATTTACTGGAAGTGTGTTCAGTTTGCCTGTGAATAATATACGTTTGTTTAGTTTACAAAATATACAGAGTTTGTACTTTAATAATAATACCGGTAAGCAGAGTACAACAAGTGCCCTATGAATTTGAAGTGATTAAGAAATGTGGGAAAAGTTTTCTGATCTTCATTAATGTCATTGTACATACTTGTTTGCAATACCTCAGCGGGCCTGAAGGTAGGTTTGACAATCAACTGGTAATAGACCAACTGTCTATGAAAAATGACTTTGTACTTTAATACTCACTGAGCACTAGATCAAACCTGGACATGAGACAACAGAAAGCTAATGGAGAAATAAAGCATGTATTACAATTGTAACATTAACAATTATTTCTTATCGTACCTTGCTGACTGTTGACTTTCTTTCCGTTGATGGGTGTTTAGGTCATTAGTTGATCCGATCTGTTGTTTTTTGGCGAAGTTACGTGTACTTTGGCTACAACCTAGCCTAATAAATTGACTCCTATGCAGTTTTTTTTATTATTCTGACGTTCTATGTAACTGCATATACGCCTAATTTCCTTTGCAAAAAAAAACGACTGGAAAAACCGCTCGAACACCCATGTGACTTTCGAACAAAATTGAGCAGCTCTTCAGACTCCTGTGCGTAAACCATGACGATAATCTAACAAAATAATAAGTTATTTACCATTTACTTTCGGTTTTATATTTTTCCGAAGCATATTTTACATAATATATCGGTTTTTCGTAGATCGCAATACATGTGTATTGACAATATATTGACAAGTGCGCGTCTCTCCCAACGTTGCATGCGCATGCGCATAAGTACACAAATGTCGGATATGTTCCACTGTGGACAACGTGTCACGAAACTGCGTTGTGTATAATGTACCCAGAGTATTAGGTTAAACTCGGGCCGATATAAAATTATTGTTAGAATCTCATAGAATCTCATACAAAGTATAGTAAAATTTGGAGCAGGGTGTGACTATTTATTTTTATCAGTTTTAATCCAAAGTTGCTGTCATTTCAAAAAAATTGTGGTCGAAAGGCAACTCTGGGACGGAGGGGATATCTGGCGATTTTTTATTGTGGCCTCATTTCAGGTTGTTTTTTTATTGATATTTCATCTGTGTATCTGAACTTAATCTAAAATTGCTTTATATGTAAATGATTGCGTTCAAATTAAAATTTTAAAATCTAATAATGGAAGATAAAATGAAAACAATTTCCCTCCCCCTGTCCTCCCTGTGAGGGGAGCCCATAAAACAATGTGGGGTGTGTGTGTGGGGGGGGGGGGCAGGGCGGGGGCGCATAATTGATATAGTTGTATGTTTGATAAAACAAAACAACACAGACATATGTAAAAAAAAAAAAAAAAAAAAGATTCGGGTGGTGGTGGTGGGATGGTGGGATGGTTGGAGGGCGAAACATATTGATAAACTGATAAAACAAAACAACACAGATATATGTTAAAACAAATAAAAAACAACAACATTCGGGTGGTAGTGATGATGGTGTGTTGGGATGGTTGGGGTGGGGGTAACATAAATTGACCAAAACAACACAGAAATATGTAAAAAAAAAAAAAATCAGTGTGGATGGAGGTGGGGGAGGGGCGTAATGGGGTGGGGGGGGGGGAACATAGCTTTATGTGTAAGAATTTACCAAAAGAACACAGAAATATATAAAAATCGGTTTTCAAGTGGGACAGGCCGGGAGTGGGGGAGAGTGGTGGCAGGGCCACATAAGAATTGACTAAAACAAGACAGAAATATGTAAAATAAATAAATAAAATATCGAGTTTCGAGTGTGAATATAGATTTTTAACTAAATCAAGAGCCGTAACTACGCCGTTACTGGTCCGATCTGGTTGGTTTTCGAACTTGGCCAGTAGAGATAATAAAATTTACCAAAACAATACAGAAATATAAAAAAATATATAGTTTAGAGTCTGGGGTGGGGGGTGGCGGGGTGGTAGGGGGTGCGGGGGAGCATGGCAATATGTGTAAGAATTGACCAAAACAACAAAGAAATATGAAGAAAAAAATATATAAAAAAATAGAGATTCGAGTAGATGGGGGCTGGGGGAAGAGGTGGAGGAGGGTGGTGGGGGCGGGGCAACATAGATATATGTGCAAGAATTGACCAAAACAACACAGAAATATGTAAAAAATTAATAAACAAATTGAGTTTCGAGTGTAGGTGGATAGAGGCCCTGGGGTGTTGGAAGTCGGGCGCGGGGGTGGGGGCAACATAACTACATTTGTAAGAATTGGTCAAAACAACACAAAAATATGTAAAAAAAAAAAAAAAATGAGTTTCGAATGTGGGGGAGGGTGGGGGGAGGGGGGCAACATAACTATATGTGTAAGAATTGACCAAAACAACAGAAATATGTAACAAAAAAAAAGTGGGGGGGGAGAGGGGTATGTGTGGGGACGGGGAGGAGGGAGGAGGGAGCCCATGCCCAAATATGGGTGAAGTACAAATAAGATGCATAATGATATAATATCCCAAACCAAAAGTATAGCTATATATACAACCGGCTTACATGCAAACCTAGATCTGCTTTATTGCACATTTTATGGGCCATCACAATTTGGGTTCCAAGGAAGCCCAGAATTTGCGGAAGACAACATTACTTAAGCAGCCCTTTACAACATTCTATAAGGAAACCAATTCCCAAATTTAGTTGAGCTAGGATGGGACATTGTGCTTTATAAATATAAATCGTTGTGTGTTTGGTGGAGCTGAACATGGTGATTTTGTTTACGAAAACAATAACTGTCACTAGTATTCAAATCCCCCATCCCCCACCACCCCCAGGGTTTATGGGATGGCTAGTTGTCCGTTGTCAGTTGTCCGTCGCCCGTCGTCGTCTGCAAACTTTTGCCTTGTGAACACTCTTGCAGCTTCATTATTATTATTCGGATCTTTATCAAACTGCTAATTTTCATATATTTTATATTCTCTTTATTACGATTTAAGAATGAGGAAGAGTCTTGTAGAATAATAAACGAATACAAGTAATTCTAACAATACTATAAATATAACAAAAATATTACTTTTAAATCGGCATTAAATATGTGTAGTTTAAACACACTACACAATGTTTTACGATTGTAGCAATAAACGGTTTTATTCTATTCTATCGACGGTGCATGGTAGGTTGCGTATGGTGAACTAATATGCGCATAGATCTCTGGGTAAGAATTTCAAACAAGATTGCGGTAACTTTCGATAATTCGGAAAAGTGTGAATATATTCGTGATAAATTTGGATAATCTGAGATATTTCATCGTGGCAGGTAAATTTTAAAACACCAATCGACTCAAAAAAAAATCTTCTTTCAACCTGTGCATATATAATATGCAAACAATGCTGTTTAACAGCGTGAAAACTTCCCAACAGATTCCGTTGGGAAAGTCCAGTCGTAAAATGTGCAATAATCAATACACGTTGATGCTCGCCAATACGAAAAATTTCAAAAGAGCATTAAACGTGTATTTTAACACACTAGCTACAACCAGGCTTCGGGGAAATTGCTGGACACTTTTTGCCGGTAGCTGCTCGTTTGTTCTTCACCTTCCTGTCTTCAACCTGAAGTGTACAATAATTGGACTTAATGGTTAAAAGAAATATAAAAAGATCGGACAGGGAAAGCAGCATTCAAGGAGGACAGTAAACCACAAAACACAGAAACAAAAACGCAAACAGACAAACAAGAAGGCAAAATCAATAATAAATGCAAATGACATCACAAACACAAAAAGGGTTGACAATAGGGCTACCGCCTTGGAACGGTCAGTGGCAAAGTAGGCCACTGGGGGTTTAAACCGGTTCTAGGGTACACCAAACCTCACACTTACCCTACTGTCATCCCATTAAAACAGGACAGTGTAAATAAAGAAATCCCCGCCATGATCTAATCTCTAACCAACAAGGCAGCATCAATAGGCAATATAAGTAAAACACAAATATGCTCGTGTAAATATAATACAAAAAAACAATAGCCTAGAGAGCCACAATGAAGGTACTCAGTGACTTTGCAGAAGCCAGAGCAGTAAGAGAATAAACCATTAAGGGCCCGACAAGAAAGATCATGGACAAACATCAAACGCCACCGTCCCAATGGACTTTAGGTAGGCGTCATCATAGGGTCCACAGCCTGTCCGGTCATCGTACAATTAAATAGGAAAGCATAGTGGCAAAATGTAAAGGGGTCCACCACCAAGCATGCAGTACGTTGCAAAATGATAGGGTCATAACCTCTTTTGATAAACTTTTTAACAAGTTTAACAAAGATAGTATGAAAGTGATCATGACCTAGAATCTTACGAAGTTTATAAATCACATCACCATAAAAGTCAGGTTGTGATAGTCCTTGTCGCAGAAGAGTCCTTAAATTACTTTTATATTTGGAAAGAAGATCAGGGTTACGATAATAAAATTTTGCAAAGGTTTTACGAAGTTTATGGTAACGGTAATCCTGATTGAGTAACTTTTTAGTTATACAAAGATTACGAATATTAAAGTCCTCAACTCGAGTACAAGCTCTAGAAAAACGAATTAGTTGAGACACATATACCCCATAAGAAGTTGCTCGGGGAACATCCCCATCCAAGTGGGGATAATTAACAATGTCAAAATTAAAATCATCTCGCTTGTCATAGATTTTGCTAATTATTTTACCATTTTCAATCGAGAGATCTAAATCAAGAAAAGAAGCGTTATTATCAGATATATTAGCTTTGTTAAGCTGAAGTTCTTTAGGATAAATATAATTAACCATAGTTGGAAAGAAAGGGTTGTCAATGTTCAATATGTCATCCAGATACCGAGAGGTGTCATTAAAGGCTTCAATAACTGGGTATCTGGTGAAAGACTCAACATGAAATCTCTTTCATAGCAAAATAAGAACAAATCTGCGACAAGTGGTGCACAGTTCGTACACATAGGGATACCAACAATTTGTCTATGAACGGTGGTTCCATACCTGACGAAAATATTATCTAATAGGAAGATGAGTGCTTCACAAACTTCATAGCAAGTCCACATAGTATAATTGTCAAAACTGCCGTTAGTAAAAAAACGCTTTTATATTATTACATGCCAAAAATGTAGTATTTTCTTTAGCAAATGTTTTTTGAATAAGAGAAATTAGCTTGTCTTTAATAAGGTGATGTGGTAAGGTTGTATATAGTGTAGAGAAGTCATAAGTGCTTATTGATTATAAAGTAATATTTGTTAAAGAATAATATAAAAAAAATGGTAATTACTGTTTATGATAATTTCACTGAGACGATCCTTACATTTCACACAAATAATACAGATATATTTTATAAACCTGAAACAAGTAAAAGATGACGTGAATGTCCCTTGTAGCAAGTTATACATAAGTATACATATGGACTTAATTACAACATTGCATAAATAGCGTATGTTATTTTACAATTTGCTTTTCAGTAACCTACCCATTTACCAGGTTCTCGTATTCCTGGAACTTTTCCTTCTCTGGGACATGATAACTCTGGTAATAACACTCGATAGTAGAATGCCTCAAGCTTGGGAAGCCATATTTGGATGAGATGTTTGTTTTGAACAATTCTTTCAATATGAATTTGATATGAGTTAACTGATCGTATTATAAAATCAATCCACGGTAACTGACATATTTCAAGCAAAGCTTGACATTGTATGTAATAGTTGTGATTTTCTTTCAACTATAACTGTCCATTTACAAATTCCAAACAGAATGTCTTTTGAGTTTTAGCTGCTTGAGTTAAATTAAGGTTATGTTCTTTAAAACAATATCATCTGGGCTAGCGTCTAGATACTTAATTTCTGGATGTATAATAAGTCCACTGTTTTGAAATTGAATGTTGACACTCTCTTATGCTTTCTTTAAACTGTATTCTTGTACTGTGATGCGTTCTTGTTGCAATCCATGCATAGTATGTTCATTGCCTTTGAATTTACTGTATAATACATTTTTAACTTTTTTGTGGCAAGTTCTTCATCAGTTATGTCGGCCTCGTGATCTAAAGATTCTGGACCATACGATTGTTTCGCTTTTTTGAGCTTTCTATAAGCGATCCCATCTTTCTCTTCCAACGCTGCTCGGTTGCTTCAGGCTTTTTCTTGTCAGCATTGCAAGCGTGAAGATGATTTTCTCTGTCTTTGTACAGCTTAACAAAGTTGTGGCCTGGTGGTGATCCAGTACAAGTTTGCCAAACATTTGGTGCCCATTGTGGCCCAACATTCATTCGGATTAATCCACCGTAACAGCGAGTGTTCCAGGATCCCCGGTTGCATATGTTGTACACTTTACCACCATCAAATTTGGTCCGCATATGCATCCAGCAAGCGGCTAAATTTGTGGTGGTATTCTCTATAAGTCTTTGGCTTTTGGCGGCAACCCGATCAAGCTGAACAGACACATCCTGGAGCATTGCGGTGTCCAGATCACTTTACAGGAGGCTGGTGCTGTACCTGGAATTATCTTGGGCCTGTACAGACGACCCTTCTGACCACAACGCTAATGTATCTGTGCATAGATCTGTGGGCTGGTCATTTGAAGTTGAACTGTCTTCAATACATGTATTATGACTGACATTACCTTCCATGTTCTTACTATTACCTTTGCAGAAGTCGGAACAGTTCTGATGATTACCAAAAATGTGGTGGATGCTTTTTCTAATATATTTTGCCATTTGTTTTGCAGCCTTTTTTTTGTCTTTTTCTTTGGAACGCACTCTCACTGCACATCTTACCGCGCTCACGATGCGAACTCGTGTTGCTTTCGACAGTTTATTTTGCCCTTTGTAATTTGGATTGCTTTCAACTAGTTTTTCAAGGTTGGAACGCAAGCACTTGCAAACATGGTTCGCACACTCTATTTTTCTACTTTACATCCCCACACTTTCACTTCTTCTCGTATTTTAAACCGATGAATCCCCGTCTCCAACCAGTTGCATGTACCTAACACCATGCATGGTTTCAGCCTTTTGAAAACCCTCAACTATAGTGTCAGCCTCCATGGCTTGGGAGCTCTCCGTCCAGTTCTTAAAGCAAACATGCTCGTTTGGTTTTTCATGCAAAGTATCTGCACGGGAAAAAATGTAGCAATATTTATTTCTTATGCCTATGTAAAGGATTTTGCCAGTTTCCTTGCCAATAATAATACCGACTCCACCAAGGGCATTGTAAGAGTGCTTGTGGCTTCTTTTGGACCATCCACCATCTGCTATAACTGCAATTGCTGGAACGCCCTCATGATAGTTGCCCTTTTCGATCGCAAATCGTCTTTCTTCAGCTACTATTTTAACATTTATGTATACATGTATAATTTGTAATCAATTGATTTCCTGAAAAAACGCTAAATTCATGTACTTCAAAAATGTTAAAAAGTCAGGTAATAGTGTATCCCTCAGTCACCCATCTGAAGTTTGTATAGTGATTCTATTCCAAAACTTAACGAAACTGATAAACAAAAATGTGAAGGAGTTTTAACGGAGTTTGAATGTGCTGCGGCTTTAAAGGAAATGAAAAACGAAAAAAGTCCTGGTTCTGACGGATTAACCACTGAATTTTATAAAATATTTTGGAACGACATCAAATGTTTTCTCATTAATTCACTTAAATATTCTTTTAGATGTGGACATCTAAATGAACTTCAAAAACAAAGCTATATAACACTGATTCCAAAATCTTGAAAAGATACAACATTTTTATAAAACTGGCGCCCAATTAGTCTACTTAATACAGATTATAATATCGCTACAAAAGCTATTGCAACTAGGGTAAAACGCGTCATATTAGCAATAATAGATAGCTCTCAAACTGGCTTCTTAAAAGGAAGATATATTGGAGAAAACATACGTCTTTTATTTGAAGTTTTAGATCATGTTGAAGAACGCAATGTTCCAGGTCTGCTATTATTTTCCGATTTCGATAAAGCATTTGATAGCATAAATCATATGTTTTTAATTAATACCTTAAGACATTTTAATTCTGGAGATAATTTTATTAAATGGATAGAGCTATTTTAACAGATTTTTTCTCGATTAAACCAGGGGTTCGACAGGGATGCCCACTATCACCGTATCTGTTTATAATATGTTTAGAATTGCTCTCATTTGAAATAAAAAACAATAAGGATATAAAAGGCATTACTGTAGCAGACATTGAGATTAAAAACACATTATTTGCGGACGATTCAACTTTCTTAACTGATGGATCAAAACAGTCATTTGAGAAACTAATTCATACTTTGGATTCTTTTGGAAATATATCTGGTTTGAGACTTAATCTGGAACCTAAATTAGAACAGTTCAAAAATTGTTTAAAAAGTTGGCAGCATAGAAAACTAACCCTACTTGGAAAAATTACTGTTTTAAAAACTTTTGCTCTTCCAAAGTTAATATATCCACTAACCGTCCTACCCGATCCACCAAACGAAACAATTAAAGAAATAAACGATATTATGTTCAAGTTTCTTTGGGACAATAAGCCAAGCAAAATTAAAAAAGCCACACTTATACAAGATTACGAGAATGGGGGTATTAAAACGATTGATATACAGAAATTTATATACTCTCCTAAAGCCAGCTGGATAAAAAGGTTAATGGACAATACAGCCGGTCAATGGAAACAAATATATTTATATGAATTAGAAAATTATGGAGGAAACACAATTTTTGAATGCAACATTGATGAAAACGATATCAAGAAAATGTTCGAAAAAAAAACGTTTTTTACAAAATATACTTAGTGCATGGGAAAAAAATAAATAAACACGCTGAAGTTAAAACAGTAAGCAAAAGTATAATATGGAATAACTCGAACATAAAAGTAAACGGCAAACCAATATTTCATAGAGACTGGCTTTATAAGGGTATAACATATTTTGAACACATATATGATATATAGACGCAAACAATTTTATAATTTTGAATTTTTTGCTTACCTATATGACATACCACAGAAAGATTTCCTCAAGTATACATCATTAATATCATATATTCCCTAAAATTTCAAAAATAAAACAAAAAACGAACAAATCAGTGCACAAAACGTTACACCAAATCTTTTAGAAAAACTTCAAAAATTCAATTATACAAACAAATTTTTGTACAATCATCAATTACGAAACGAGATTAACAATGATATGATACAACAACACAGTTGGGAACAAGAGTTTCAAAACGCTAATCTAGAGTGGAAAAACATTTACACTATACCAATATATTCAACTATTTTAACAAAATTGCGCAATTTCCAATATAAATATCTTATGAGGATTGTAGCAACCAATACAAAATTACTGAAATTTAAAATTGCTAATTCTAAACATTGCGATTTCTGTGCAATGGAAACAGAAACAGTAAGTCATTTATTTTGTGAATGTATGCATATACAATCTTTCTGGTCAGATTTGCATAGGTTCTTAATTACACATGACATACATATTAACTTGAGTTTGCAAAATATAACGTTTGGTATAGTTTATACGCAAACACATGTAAATGTATTGAATTTCATAATTATAATGCAAAATACTTCATTTACATAAACAAATGTAGGAAAACGATTCCAAGTTGTTTATGTTAAAAAACATATTTATTTAAAAATATAGAAATAGAAAAAGAAATTGCTCTTAAAAATGACAAAATAGACAAACATAACAGCAAATGGAGATCCTTTCTCCTAAACTAATTATCATATCTTGTTTTTGAAAGGGAAAACGCACGTCCATTGTTACTCTTTAAAAAAATAAATATGTTAAACATCACCTTGGCTGGTATTCGTTTTTTTTAATATTATAAAAAAAAAATGTCATTCTTTTTTCTTATTACATTTAGTAAATCTTCTTTTTTTCTAGACTACTTTTTTTCTCCATAGGTTTTTTCCTTTGTGGTATTATATAGTATTCAATGTGTTGACATTGTAATTCCCAAGTAAGCAAATTAATTGTTCTTGAAAAACTTTTTAAATTTAATATATTTAGTCATTGAATTTTGTGTAATATTTCAGGAAAATACTTTCCTTTTTTTTATTTAAAAACCAACAACTTTATTAACAACAAATTGTATTAATGGAACATTGCATATATATTTTTGTTACATATATATGTGGAAGATTCCCGCTCTTTTTTCTTCTTTCAAAAAACGAGAAATAGAGCCATTATTAGTAGTCAATTTTAAATAAAATAACATACAAGCATAGGCACATTCAAATGAGTAAATAATGAAAATACATAATGCGATGGGTATTGTGTATTTTTGTTGTTGTTGTTTTTTTGGTATTGTTGTTGTTGTTGCTGTATTTCTCTCTTTTAGTATGAATGGTAAAAATATAATCCATTTAAAAAAAAAAACATTATCGGGCAGAAATCTTCCACAAAAACCAAAAACATCGTATTATCTTTAAGTTTACACTTTATTATATATGTTTTAAATCAAAATGTATATGTAAACCACGTATGAAAAAAAATTGAAAATAAAGATATCATATTAAGTTTGACCCCAGGGTCACCATTTCAAAAAATTGATAGAGGACCGTAAGTTTATGGTACATGTGTGGGAAAAGCTTTTAACCTCTGCATTTTTTAGTTTCATAGGAATGTTAATGCTTTTTTCCCCTATGCGCAACGTCCAAATCCACTGTTTGAATTTCGGGCGCGGTCATTATTCACCCTGGCCAATTTAGTTGACTAAACTTGATACTGCAACAGTCCGGTTAATGACTTGGAAAAACAACTGTTAAAATCTCAAATGCGCTTGTTGAAATAATATTTCAGAATTGTTGCCTTTTTATGCTAATGGCGGCATTCTTCAATGTGGCGTTGAGCTATGTAATGAAATTAAAATCAATTGACCTGTGCATCTGTGACTAATTTTAATTCTAACGACTCTTTTGGTGAGTTAAATTTAAAATAAATCATAAGAAGTTTCTTAAATGTTATATGGTATGGGAACAAGTTGAATAGTTATTTTTTATCACATAACGTTTGCAATAAAAACAGTAAATATCAAGAAAGAAAAACGTTAATAAAATGAGCGTAGTGTTATATGTTTAACTGTTGAAACCCATCAAAATCATTCTAGGTTGTATTACACGTGTGTACATATACAATCGAATATGAAATTAGTGATTGACACTGCTAACAAAGAAAGTTATGTGATAATTTTAAACTTTTCAACCATTGCTTTATTTCAGGACAAATTCTAGGAAATGATATTAAAATCCTGTCCTGGACCTTTCAAATAATAATTTAAACAAAAGTAAATAATGTATCTGAAAATAACCTGCAGCCAATAATTTACTGGAAGAGTACATCTCCCACCAACTTCCAATCTCCTGTCAATCCTGGCGAATCCATGGTAGCCATCATCTCATTTAAATGCGCAGTACCATTACCAGTAGTCACAATTGAACCCCAAACTGCTCGAACATTTATATCGTAGCGACTGCTGTGGTCTCCCTTCAATTTTGCACTTGTTTCAAATTTGAAATCTGATTTACACCCATCACATCGTACAAGAAGAGTTGAAGATAGACCCTGTGTTCGAACTTCTGACACAATCTTAACAGGTGATTTATCCAACAAAACCAAATCTCGTGCCGGAACACATAGCACCATGTGCTTCATCATGAATCAAAATGTAGTTTGTCAAGATTAATCATTCTATAGCCATTCACATTTACTGCACATAATTTCCTTATAACAAACTTCAGACTTTCACCTGTATGCTGACATCGATACAGATTGCAATCCAATGCATTCTCTTGCAACTGCCTTGGCAATCTTTTGTAAGATCTCCTTTCTTTACGTTTTGATATTTTCAATCGGTTTTCAGACAAGGAGCATGAATACTTTACTTTTAATGTCTTTGCACGTCTTCTTTTCTTAGAATGCATGCCACTGGCCATACCAAACCGCCTCTTTGCCGGAGTTTTACATTTACCATGTTTGACCATTTTGACAAAACAATACAAAAAAAACAGTAATACTATCAATGTTCAAAAATTTCCCAAAACCTATACTTTTGGAATTGAAATTGGGATTTTTTGGTTCGTTTTAAAGGCAACACGATACCATCAGGTTATTTCTGACTGAACATGGACACCATACATTAGCATACATTTGTTTACAAATCTAAAAAAGTAACAAGAATTATTTTTTTAAAAATTTACTCACCCATGCATATTTTGTTTCAATATATCCACGTTATATCATTACCATAAAATACAAAGGTGTTTTTAAAAATATATTTTTCTATTTTTTTACAACAAAAGCATTCGGTCCAAAAAATCATCGTTTTAATCATAGATCGCGGAAATAATAACAAAGATCGGACGACGATCTACTGTTCGTAGCTTCAATAATTTAATTTCTGACAAGCCTGAATACTTCCCACGCCAAAACCCAATATAATTAGCGAGAAATCATTTCCTGAACAGCGTTGACATTCACGAACAATGGCCAGCTTTACTAGGCCGGAAGAAGTTTCGCATAAATAATCCGTAATGGCAACGGTAGTTATTTTAATTTTGCTCGATAAAATCATCAATATTTCTTATTTCCCACCTACTAATAAACACATTGATGATAATCGCTTTCGAATTGACTTCAAATATGAAAGTGTATATAAATTCGAAAATGCGGATTAATTGTTAATGATGTCAATATCCTTTCAAAGCAAAACAAATCCTGAAATCATTTTTCAAACGATGAATTTCCTTACAATGACAAGCGATAGAGTAATCTGAACAGCGGAATATAAAAGGTATGATAATTGTTATTACAAATTAGAATTATCTGTAAACACAGAAGGTGATTTTATTGCCAATAACGCTTTTGGTTATCGTCACTGCTGGGTTCGGGAGAAATTTGCAAACCACAGAAAGAAAACACTGGCACCGTGCACACGGATGTATATTGTTTGCATTTAATACTAATTTTATTCATTATTATTACATTTTTAAACAGTTCGGTATAATGTACGTAAATGGATACTTTTATGAAAATTAGGGTCACACAAATCTATATAGCACCATATATCTAACTGCTACAGTTGCTTTTTCGTACCAGTATAATAAGCCAGTTGTGTTTTAAAAATTTGCAAGTATTTTTTATTCAGTATATCCTCATTTATTAACATTTTCAGAGTGAGAAATAATATGAAATAATATGAAGTTCGAACCAATTCAAAGGCATATCCCGAACCTTAACGTTATACGAGGGGCATTCAATATATTCTGTCACTAATGCCGCTTCCGTAGAAACCGCCTTGTATTACCGCACTGAAAACTCGTGCATTTGAAGGCGATTTCACTAACTACGTACATGCAAAATAGCGGTTTAATCCGATAACAATTGACGGAGATATCCATTGTTGAATTATGCGCACTCATGTATAGTGGCTATATTTCAATGCTATCATAAAAAGTGAAGAACAATTTGAAATTTGGGCTTACATTAAAGCCAGGGTTGCTTTAAAAGTACCTGCAAAAGAGATTTATGCTGAACTGTGCCGTGTACAAGGCAGTTCTGTCGTGACATTGAGAACGGCTTTTCGTTGGGCTAAGACATTTAAAGGGGGTAAACTTAGCATTAAAGACCGTAACCATCCTGGCAGGTCTGTTGTTGCAGCAACAAAGGAGAGCATTGATGATGTGAAGGCCATGGTAGACGAAGATGGGCGGAATACAGTTTCCGCTAATAGCTAATATTCTTGGCATCTCTGATGGCACAACTCATCACATTTTGACCAACTGTTTGAAATTAAAGAAGCTTTGTGCTAGATTGCTGTCAACTGAACAAAAGGCCAAACGCTTAAAATGTGCTAAAAATCTTCTTAAAAATATGAAAATTGGTATCCTAACATTTCTGAGTTGCTCACTGGAGATGAAACGTGGGTGTACTATTTTGAACAATAAACAATGGTTGGGTAAAAATCAGGCAAGACCGGTTATTGCAAAACGAACAAAAAGTGCTAAAAAGGTTTTGTATGCAAATTTCTTTAATTCCAGTGGCCCTGTGGAACAAATTCCATGCAAACAGGGAAAAACCATCACGGTCAAATTTTACAAGGACAAAGTTCTCAAAGCAGTCAAAAATAATTACAAGAAAAAACGCCCAAGTAAAGTTGTGAATGGCATCCAGCTGATTCATGACAATGCCTCAGCTTACAAAGCTAAAATGATGCAGTCTTTCCTGGAGCAAGAAAAAGTGGTACAGCTTAAACACCCACCTTATTCTTCCGACCTTAGTCCCTGTGAATTTTTCCTATTCCCTTTGCTGAAAAAAAAACCTCTCTGGTGGACGCTATGCTTCCAGAAGTGCCCTTTAGTGCCGGAATATTTCAGTGTCTTAACAGTATACCAAGGGGAGACTACTTTGCTGCGTTTACGTCATGGATAGCGCGACTCCGAAAGTGTGTATCTGTTCAGGGGGAATACTTTGAAGGATTGTAATAAGAAGTTTTTCTATATTTCCAGTATCTGTTAGTTCCGAATACCAGTGACATGATATAGTGAACCCCAATCGTACAAGAGTAATAGTTAAAGCCGATTCAATGATTTATCTGGACAGAAAACGGGTCAATAACCATCATTTAGCTATTTAACTGAGATCGTAATATAGCGTTTTCTCGACAAGCATTCTGCTAATATATTTAACACACCAGTCAATTCATCGCTTTGTTCATTGTGTTCTTAAAGTTGCATAGTTATATGAAGAACTAAGGATAATTATATCGTTTTAAAATTATTACAAAATGTGCAATGTTTTAGATCCTCCCTCTTGCAACGCACTGTGTGTTCAGTGGTTGGCCGACTTACAGTTGTCCTATTTGCTTTGCTCTTTGAATGTAAAATGACCCGAGAGATTGTGGATCCTATTATGACTATAATACCCGAAAGGCGTGGTAATGTTTCAAAGAGGACAGTGAGAAACTGTGAATGGGTCAACCACTAAACATGCAAGGTATTGATAAGGTTTCTGAAAATATTTTTAAAAGCAACCACTTCCATAATCGATATCAGTACGTACAAATTATCGCTCTCCTTTTTCCATATTACACCTGCAATCATCCCGATAAATCAATATTAATTCTGAGGTCAATGTTAATACTGAGGTCCGTAGGACCAAAGTATTGATATAGATAGTTCGAAGGATGATATCAGGTATGGATAAAGAGAGTTGTAATTTATTTATCATTAAACTAATCACACACAAAACAAAATATTTTTGGAATATTTATAGTTCTATCAAGTGTGATATGGAAACTGAACAGTTGCAATATATGCATTAACTACTGAGTACAAAACAAGAAGCAAAATATATATGTTAGGGCTTTCCACCTTCCAGTGGAAAGACCCCTTGCGTTTGTTCTGTTTATTCTATCTTCTGTCTTTTGTCTTTTTCTTCTTCTTCTCCTTCTTTTTCTTATTCTGATATCCACTTTTCACAGAAACTTTTGTCACAGCGCATCGAAATTTTACACAGTTGTAAAGCTCAGTTCGGAATAGTGCACAGCAAATTTTGGTGTCATGACGTCATCGCTTTCACAGGTTATAAAGGATGTAGCTGTGCAAAAACATAAAATGCCGTTATGATTTCTTCATAAAGATGGCCGTCAATGACGTCATAAGTTAATGTAAATTACTATTTTTCGCTTCTGACCGTTTTTGTTGCGACTTGATTGATAAATGTAGATATTCAAATCGAAAGGAAAAGCAGCATTCAAAGACGACAGTCAACCACAAATACACATAGAAACAAAGAACAAATTTAAAGATGAATAAAAGGTCAAATAAGACATCACAAACACAAAAGCGTTGACAATAGGGCTACCGCCATGGAACGGTCTGTGGCAAAAACAAGTTGCTAGGGGATTAAACCAGGTTCTACGGTGCACTAAACCATAGAAAAAAAATAAAATAATGTTCATCCTGTGAGATTTTAGAAATATGTTTTAAATTTTAATGTTGCAGATGATAAGTGTGGTCAGACGGATGTTTTTTAAATATTTACAGTTTATATTGTGTTTTTGAGTTTTTTTAAATGTCTCCAAGAACTCAAAACACATTCTGTAAATTCTGTAAATTGATATCCCTTGCTTTTGGAGCAATTGGACACTCCCATGAAGGAATATCATGTAGATGCTAATCTGTAGAACAAAGCACCGTACCTCATGTACACTTATTCAGCATGATGAATAGTTTAATCCTGACCACATATGTTTTATCTGAACAATTTTAGGTATGGGCCTTTTTGCCTCAGATTGTATCAAACGGGAACTTTTATCCACGCAACTCCTCCTACAATTTCCAAGCGGTTAACTTAATATGCATGTTGATCCAGCAAATACTAGCAGAGGAATGAGCCATTCTTACTTTGATTTTTCTTTGCGCTAGTCGTATAAAATGGGAACATTTGTCATCGCAACTCTCTCTACATTGTTCAAGAGATTGGCTCCACATTGTGCAAATGTGCACATGGCAAGACGTGGGGAAATATGGACCTGTATGTCCTTCTGAATTCCTCCTATAGTTTCTTACAGACTTTGTCTAAACATAGCAAAGATCTTTTTCATCATGTGTAGATGCGCATTTAGTAGAGTTACGGTCCTTGTTCACTTAGTGTGTCTATGCTCAGTGCCTACAAATGAATACACTTGTCGCCTGAACTCCTTCTACATTTGTTATGGACTGCTTCCAATCACTGTGTACGTTTCAGCACCATGCCCAGATGCAATCTGATTCGACAACTGTATACAAAGTTACGACCCTTTTCCCTCAAAACTTGGCAAAGACTTTGGCATCATGCCAGACGTGCATCAATCAGCATAATTTGTATCTCAACATTTAAGCAACGGCCGAGCGGGGATGTGATCTTGCACAAACATCTGTTTGGGGTGTTATTTGAAGCTCTTATTTAATAAGACATATAATCAAACAGGAAGACTCATTATAAATGTAAACTCGATGGTGTATTACGTACTAAGCTCAGGTCCGTAACTTAAAGATAAAACCTCAGAGGCACGGAGATGACCACGGACCGTTCCAAAGTGGTACTCATATTGTTAACCCTTTTCCGTTTTAAGCGAACCATACTTGACCTGCAAATAATTATTTGATTAAAGGAATTTATTCCGAAACAATGTTCAAATATTCCGAATGTGTTGACATCCATATTAAGCAGTTCCTTGTCTCCAGTACATAAACGAAATTCTTGACATGTTTCAGTAAACCTGGAACCGTTTGAAACAAAGCATTCTCATTAATTTTGAAATTAAAAATACGTCGTAATAAAGTCGTTCGGATGCGAGTAATTAAATCACTCGTGCTAACTCGCTCGTCATTTAATTACTACGCATCCGAACTCCTAACTGTATTTTATTCACCGATAAAACACAGGTACGTATTTATTATTTCTATTCTAACACAACAATAACTCCATTGTTTACGCTATTGTGGGGTCACTATATATTATCTCTGAGGTCATAGTAAGCAGGCTGCTATGTTTACATGCTGTTCCATTGGGCGCCCCCGTATGCAAAGTGCTGCGCAGTACAATATGTTTAAATACACTAGTAGTCACGTGACAAACAATTAAGTCATTGCTTACGTCATATAGCTTGCACTGTATGACGTCAAACGTTCTCAGCTTGTTCAAGATGCTTATTAATGTTATGTGTACTGATGCATATGATGGGTTTATATCGGGAGTGTGCGATGTTTGAGAGCATGACAAGTTTGTTGTAATTAACTTTTCATTACAATTTCTGTTGAGTTTGTCTTCGTAACGTATATTCACCAAGTGACGTCATGTAACGTGCCGCTTCCAACGGATGAATTAATGGAACAGCTGTATTTCATCGTAGAATAACATACAGTTGTCTCTCTTCTTTGTGTATATGAAAGACTGCGCAGGTCATGTTAGAATAACAAATACTATATACACAGACATTATTACTTGTATAACGAAGTTAAGAAATTAGTATGTTTCACTTTGACAAAAACGTAACGAGCAATACAGGACAACACACATGTGACTGTCATAGTACACACGTTGAGGTGGTAATCGCCCCACAGAAAATATATTGTTAGCTAAATGTCTCATATATAATACGCCTATAGTAAAAGGAGTACATTTCAATCTCCAGTTTAGTAAATAACACATTAATTATGTGAGGATTAATGACGCCGCATTGACGTCGATATTGATCTAAGGCAGTCTCCTGCTAATATTATTGACAATGTTTATTTTTTGAAAAAAACAGATACCGTTTATCTACACCATCAATTTTGAATCATCACTTTAGTGTTCATTATTCGCCAAATAGCTTTCCAATCTCCAATGTGTAAATAATGGAAAGATAAGACATGTTCGTATATAGATAACACTTTTCCAACAGTAACGATGGTTGCAATGACGTGATTGAATATCCACATGTGTATTTGGGACAAATCAAGCTTATCTTGATATGGTATAACACATATCGCTGATGACAAGATTGCAAACATGATGTCAAGTAAGTTACTTAAACATAAAATACATTCTGCATGTGTTCATTGTCTCTATGTTCTGTGTTGCTTTTATGTGTATCAACCTCACATATATGTCGACGTTAAAGTTTTTCCATGCAAGAGTGTATGTCCTGTGTCGAGATAACAAAACAAGCACTTATATAAAACAAATAAGGAGAGAGTAAAACGAAGAATGTCTCAAGAGAAAAAGTATGTTCCTTTTAGTGAAAGAATGTGTAGGTATTATTATCTATCTGCTGTTAATGAATGATGATATGTGGGAAAATTGTGTCTTAAATGAAAGATTTTAATGTACCAGAGCACATTATATGTCCGATTGTTCTGTTATTAGTATAGTATGGTACGATATTTTATCATAACAAAATATCGTAATTTACAAATGTTTTCCAATGATCCAATATTGCCGATTGCATTCGGTTGCGATTATCTTTGGTTTTCAAATCGTACTTACATGTAACTGGCCAATTCAGTTATTTGGGATCGAGATGTTGCGAATGTTTGGTTTCCGGTGAGCCTGAGAGAGACTGGAATCCGACCTTTTTAGTACTCCGGAGATATATTCATTCAGTATATTACATTGATTGCATACCATTTTACTGGATCGCTTTTTTTTAACAAAAGGTTTAACCCATGCGTGCTTTATGAAACAGTTATTTATCTATGGGCAGTGATGAAAACTATTACAGAGGGGACTGCCCTCGCCAAGCACTTACAACTATGCATCATTTATATTGTTTAATACAATCCAATTAAAATATGTCTAAAACGATGAGACAGATTCCTAAAACAATGATACAGATTCCTAAAATATAATATATAAATTAAAATGTTAATTAAAGTTGAGATCATGTATATTAAATTATAATTCTTTAAATCCATTGAACTTAAAGGCAGTTTTACAAGATAATGAAATGAAACACTTGCAACACAAACAAATCGAAACTGAAAAAGCAGGTAATTCACAAATTGTACTTAATATAAGTAAATTAAATATACTTATTGACTCTCAACTAGTTCCGAGAGGATCTGGCAGATCTAGCAGTTCACAGACCGTCTTCACTCATTATGAGATAATCCAATTTAACAACATTTAAGGGGATTCTATAACAGTTGTAACACTTAATATTCTGCATTGACAATCAAGATAAAAGCCAGTTTACAGACATTCTACGTCGCTTGACCATCACAAGACAAAACAGACTTAGCATAATGAGTAACTATATATAAATGGATACAAAGGACAAGTTGCGCAGGTGATTTTATATTTCGAATACGTGTTTTAGTCATTTCCTGGTCGACTTGCATACCTACTTTTAGATTGTTATTCAGACCTGTCCAATTTACATATCATACATATAGTATTCATTCAAGCTGCATTGGTATTATGGGATTTAAGCAGAGACAATAATTTTCCTTAGTTCAACCTACCGATACTGCATACAATTAATTCTGATTATCACAGTTGTCTCGTTTCCGAGGAAGAATTTATGGTTGTTCGTGTTTTTATCTCTGATTAACATAGAAATTCAGTAAAGTCTTTAATGTGCTGACGTTCTCCTTGACGGATAGCATACGTTCACAGTACCTTGCCCGAATAAGGTACCGAAGGAAAACCCGGGGACGTGACCACACCGGCAATCGAATCAAGGGCCTATGGATCGAGAGGCAATGTATGCTAACCACATACAACATGTACATGAAACGTGTTCCAAATTCATTTATAAAAAAACAATACGATGTTTATTATGCAGTAGAAAGAGATTTTGTAACTTTTGCTCTTCATTTGTGGATGACCATAAGCTTTAGATATTAGTTAGCCTGTTCGTAATATACGCTCGAGTTTCGTTATTGCATTCTTTAAAAACCTTGCCTTGAGCATAACGTGATTCTTTATGGTATGGTTACTCGTGCAATAGCTCCGAGAAAATAACCCACATAAACAAAATGAAAAAGGACATTATTGTCGCATGTTCTTAACGACCGGAAATGGTTACGCAAGTACACGACGCAAAGTTAATAGCAATGTAATATGAAATGTACAGTAATTGGCCCTCGAATGTTCTTAACGATCGGAAATGGTTACGCAATTACACAACGCAAAGTTAATAGCAATGTAATATAAAATGTACAGTAATTGGCCCTGTCCCAATTTGATTAATTTGATTTTACCTGAATAATTGCACTGTACCAGTCTACGATCAATAGCGTTCAATGACATTTGTTGTAACGCCGCTTTTCATTGGATTACTGCCAAGTGGTGCGTCACGTTGTCATATAGAAAAAGAAGCATTGAGGGTGATCGCGGATTTTGTTTCGCAGCTGATCGAACGGGAAAAACGTAAGTTATCTATGTTTCCTCATTCATTTAAAGCTGCTGTCGACGTCCAATCAATTGATAGCTTTCGGTGGTTTGTTTTAAATGCACAAACACCATAAGAAAGTCATTTCCTAGGCGAATATTCGATGATTACCGAAAAGCACCTGGTTCGAAAGATTTTTTTATTTTCGAAAACATTCTTTTTCAGTCCCTTCATAACTTGCAACATTGACAACATACGTTTTAATGGAGAATTTTTTTTCATTACCTTCAGAACTTGCCACATTGAACGTGTCCATTTTTTCCGAAAAAACATTCACAAAAGCGTTAATCACCAACATGATCTGTATCCATATTTCCAAAAACTTATTATGTTACCCCAAAAAGTAATCGAAGCCCCCTTTTCTTAGTATTTGTCCCCAAAGGAAGCCCTTTCCCCAAAACAAACCTTCCATATGTCCTTGTTTTATTTTCAGGACAAACCTGAAGTACTTCATCAGATAATATGCATACCATGAAGATCATATAAACGGATTACTACTGGCTCAACAATAACAAATAGCAGCAAAAACAAGTAGCAATCCCTTGCTGGAATGTTCACAACGAACTGTTGGATTAATTTTAAAAACACTGACTGATGCAACAATAATACATTTTCTAGTGATATCTTGCCACAATAAGACATCAGAAGTATGGGACGTAATAAGGATGTAGTAAAGTTGACCTTGTTAATGTAATTCTAACCAATACAATCATTGAATATAATTTCATTCATTGTATTTCTTGACTGCTTCCCTATCAACATAAGTAGTTTCATTCCTGGAATGTCCATGATATAATACCAGACTGCGTGCGCCATTTGTTGTAAACCGACCAATCACATGAGTTGTTGTAAAGTTGGTAACACCATTCTAGACTGGTGTTCAACAAATTATACGTGATTATTTTTATTTTAAAATGGCCGCCGTAAAGAAAGAGAAAATCATGAGGTGCAAACATAAATCGAATATTTCATATACAATTAGGATCTGACAGGTAACTTTATACACATTCATACCTTCCGCTTGTGTTATTGTAGATATGCATATGTGTCCTCTGGCTCGAAACCGCGGAATTCGTATCAAAATAACGATCGTTTTTGGCTTACATTGTATTGCAAAAAATGGCCGATATTGAGAAAAGGTCAAGTAGGTATTGCTTAAAACCCGTTAAACATGGCAATACAATCTTTTTGGGGACATTTGTTTTACATGCCTTATAGGGACGTGTACTCTTTTGCAATTTCACATATTAAACCATTAGAAAAACACTTAATTCAAAATCGCAAAATCAGTTTACTTAAGACTGGACCGGGCCCAGTAATTTGTGTAAGAACGGTGACCAATTTATCTGAGTGCTAATGTCAGATTAAATACGTCAATTTCGGATTTATCAGTAAGTGTATGGTGCTAGTAATTGGTAAGGCCACGATGTAATATACGTCACGCCTATATCAGAAAGGCTTTCTTATATAATTAAATCGACTCTTAGAAATAGTATAGTATGCTATACTATGTTTGTTTAACATGTTTAAGTCAAATTGTTTGCGTGCTTACTTATTTTGTCCGTGTGTGTGTGTTGTGTATGTGTGGTGGAGATGGTGATGGAGAGTTGTATTGGGTGAATGGGTCGATGCGTTATATTACCTCGCATCAACAGACTCAAAACCGTGTGTGTTTGTGATGTCACATGCCTTGCTTATTGACATTATAGTTCTTGTTTGTTTTAATGCGTGTTTTTGGTTGATTTTGTTCTGTGAAAAGAAATACAAAAAGATCGGACAGGGAAAGTAGCATTCAAGGAGGACAGTCAACCACAAAACACAGAAACAAACACGCAAACAGACAAACAAGAAGGCAAAAGCAATAATAAATGCAAAGGACATCACGAACACAAAAGGGTTGACAATAGGGCTACCGCCTTGGAACGGTCAGTGGAAAAGTAGGCCACTGGGGGTTTAAACCGGTTCTAGGGTGCACCAAACCTCACACTTACCCTACTGTTATTCCATTAAAACAGGACAGTGTAAATAAAGAAATCCCCGCCATGATCTAATCTCTAACCAACAAGGCAGCATCAATAGGCAATATAAGTAAAACACAAATATGCTCGTGTAAATATAATACAAAAAAACAATAGCCTAGAAAGCCACAATGAAGGTACTCAATGACTTGGCAGAAGAAAGCTGCAGTTCGAGTTCGACTATTATTACTTCTTTTATAATACTTATTTGGTTTGCAAAGTACCAACATATATAGGTTATCAATATCTTGCTATAACCAGCCTGTTAAATAAATGGAGGATATTTGTTTAGTTTGAGTGAATATAGGATTTATTTTATTCGAGAATCTTATATATTCACGAGTGCTTTAGAACGAGTGAAAATATTTCTCACTTCGAATATGAACATCAATCCACGATAAACCAACAAATATATTGGTAAAACATAAACAATGAAAATATAAGCTTTATTTTAATCATAAAATCCACTATTTCTGAAAAGTATATAATAAGTATTCATCCTTTCCAATCTATTTTCAGGACAACTGTTGAGCTGGTTCATTCTAGTACTAACAAGTCAGCTGATAATATCATTCATGCTCGATGACCCGTGCGAGGTTGACCCGTACATGGGGTAAATATAAACCGATTTGCAGAGAATGACGTGGTAGCTTTGTTAAAGTTATATGGCCATGTTGAGTATCATGAACATGTTTATGTTTCTCTAAATCGAAATCAAAACACAACAACAGATTCTTACAATTGACACATTGCAATATTTGTGAAAACGAGAATATTATTTTATTTAATGGTGTAGAAAAGTTTGAACAGGTAAATACATCCAACGGTCCCTGTAATATTCAGTTAACTGGCAACAGTTGTGCAGCTTTTCAATTCAGATTAACCTCGTCTCCCTGTGAGGTCAAGCCTGTAGTAACATTTATCTACGTCCTGCAAATAAGTAATAGATAGAGTATGGTTTCATTGAGTTGGTTCATTTAAACATCGAGATGGGCGTAGCCCATCGAGGTGTTTAAATTAACCAACGAGATGAAACCATACTCTATTTGTTTTGTAGCATGTCCATTTTAGCTCTATTTCAGTTATTCTAACAGTTATTCTCACTGTTATTCTCACAGTTATTCTGACAGGTCTTATTTTCAATTAAACGATTTACACCTGTGTCTGAACAAAGAGAATTGTCTGTGACCATGCTACAATCATTATTGTAATATACTATTTAGAAACGAATTTAAATATGTGTATCTTTCTGGGACTATCAGGAAATGTTCATATGATGTTTACCTTTCTTAGTTGAGACGATTATATTCTCTTAGAAACAAGGCAGCATTAATTAACAATACAGTATATGATAATTTGTGTTTAATTCGAAGGAAATCAATATTTTAATTGTCGTGTGTTTGTGTTTTTCCTGATACCAAGGTCGTTATACATGAATCTATTAGCAATTCTAGAAAGCAAATATGAATTTGGCAGACACATTTTTTGAATCATAATAAGTTAAACATAGTTATAAGCGAGGAATGAAGTTTGGTGAGTCCTAGAACCTGGTTAAAATAAAACAGCGGCCTTTTTTGCCACAGATCGTTCCAATATGGTAGCGCTATAGTCAACCCCTTTATGTTTGTCAAGTCATATCTTGCTTTTAATTCATATTTCTAGTTGTTGTATGTTTCTCTGTGTGTTTGTGGTTGACGCCCCTCCGTGATGCTGCATTTCCTGTTCTACTTCTAGATAAAAATAATCTGACAAAATAGGTAATTGTAAGGGATATATCCTCGGCCAAAAACTGTATGTGCTTGGAAGTGCGCTCTATATTAGAACTTGCCCAAAACTTTACATTTACAAAATATGACAAATTACCTAAAATGTCATTTTTGAGACCCGGTCTACTACATAGATAAAATAAGTAAAATGTTATTCTGAAAATGCACACAAAATTATAGTAAAATAACATGATTTGCATTTTGAATATTTGGGAACCAAGATATCTCCTTATCATACTTTGTCCTGTGGTTTTAATATTGGTTTAGTTCATTCTCGAACAAGTTAGACAATGAGAAACATCGACGCTTGCCAAAGGTGCGTAAGAACATCACATACTGTAGTAGAGGAAAGTCTCCCAATACTCAATATTTCTTCAGGTACCTACAAGAACCCTTCCTCATTATCCACTATAGCATTATCACCACGAGTATAATCCCAGACATCATCTAAACCTGTATTTAATTATTTTAGGCTGGAAAAGGGCGAGGCATCTAACACAACGGTACCGAAGCAGTGTACGAACGGCACATTTTGGTGGAATGATCCTACAGGACGGACTAATCTCCAATTTCACCAGCCCGGCCATGCATCTTACAGTATCTGTATTAAAGACTATATCGGTGGAGAACTATTTACCATGTTTGATACAACAAACGGAGAGCATTTGGCACTGAAGAACTTTGTCAGAGGTATGACTATTTGCAACTACTCGTATTTACGTGTAAAATTTAAAAAGCGGAGGGTGCCTATTTACATACAGGTGGAATTGTTTAAAATAACGGTTTTATCACACGGCAAATTAGTATTTGCAGATTTCCAGATATTCCATACAAAAGTTCGTCCTCCTATTGACGTAAAATGACATACAAGTCTATATATACACAATATCAATAAGTTCGTATTTCGTATTGAATTTGATGAACAAGCTTGTTTTTTATACTTAAATTACTGTCATCCCAATAAAACGGGACAGTATAAATAAAGAAATCCCAGCCATGAACTATGCTCTAACCAACAAGGCAGCATTAGTAAAACACAAAGATGCTAGTGTATATATAAATACAAAAAAAAGTCTAGAAAGCCACAAAGAAGGTACTCAATGACTTGGCAAAGCCAGAGCAACAAGATACGTCACCGTCCTTTTGGGTTTTAGGTAGACGTCATCATAGGGTTCACAGCCTGTCATCGAACAATTAAACAGGAAAACATAGCGGCGAACTGTTAATGGGTCCACCACCAAGCATGCAGTGCTTTGCAAAATGATAGGTTCATAACCACCTTCGATAAACCTTTTAACAAGTTGAACGAAGATATTATGAAAGTAATAATGACCAAGAATCTTACGAAGTTTGTAAATCACATCACCATAGAAATCAGGTTGTAATAGTTCTTGTCGCAGAAGAGTTCTTAAATTACTTTTATATTTGGAAAGAAGATAAGGGTTACGATAAGACAAGTTTGCAAAGGTTGGTAACGGTAGCTCTGATGAGTAGCTGTTTAGTTATACAAAGATTACGAATATCCTTAACTCGAGTACAAGCTCTAGAAAAACGAATAAATTGAGACACATAGACCCCATTAGAAATTCCTAGGAGAACATCCCCATCTAAATAGGGATAATTAACAATATCAAAATTAAAATCATCTCTCTTGTCATAGATTGGACTAATTGCTTTACCATTTTCAATAGAGAGATGTAAATCGAGAAAAGAAGCCTTATTATCAGAAATATTAGCTTTCTTAAGTTGAAGTTCTTTAGGATATATATTATTAATCATAGTAGAAAAGAAAGGGTTGTCAATGTTCAATATGTCCTCCAGATATCGAGAGGTGTCATTAAAGTTATTTCTTTGTTTAGCATTGCTATATTAAATATTATCTAGGTTTCGGTAAAAAAATACATTGTACTTGGCTTCAATGAAGAAAAATAAAAGGTATTATTGTATACTTTCATATTGTCCCGTTTAGTTTGCATTGTGCTAAGCGTGCAATATTCTACGATATTGCACGCATTCATATTGCACGGGAACTTTTGCTCGTGCTTGCTAAGAGCCGCGAAATAGAAATAAGGAACTACTTTCAAATAAAAATAACGGAATCCTTCCTATAGTGTCAACAAAATAATACGTGTTTTTTTTTCAACCTTTTATGGCAAAAATTGATAAAATAACTGAAATGGTCACTCACCCACTGTTTTTAACGTTATCGAATGGTAAACAAACTTTAGAAAATGGCTTGTTGTTTTTAATGACGTCATCCGACGTCGACGTCGTTTTCGCGCAAAATAATCATCCACACAAAATGAAACTGAATGGCAAGATAGGAATTTCATCAAAAGCTATAAAAATAACACAAATACAATGAAAAGTAATAGTCATACAATTAACATTGATCGAAAACAATATGAAAGTATACAATAAAAAGGTTATTGAATTTGTATGGCTAAATATTACTTGGAACTCGTTGTTTTGGCGCAGGACGACTCGCAAGCTCGTCGTCCTTTGCCAAAACAACTCGTTCCAAGTAATATTTAGCCATACAAATGCAATAACCTATAATACTTTAGCTGTAATAAATCATGTAAATATAAACTTTTCTGATAATTCATTCTTGTTTTGGAACAAAAATAAAACAAAAACACAATTAATGATAAACCTGCTTTATATGTTTACTTCGTGCAAACGTTTTATTGAGCGGGTCTCGTCATCTGATATTTAATTGAACAACACACTTTGCTTATGCAATGTATGTCTAACAGTGATTTACAGAAGGGTTCATACTATTGGGTATGCAAATTATTACTCTTGGCCATGCAGAGTTGTAATAGCCATCTTCCTGTTAGCAAATTGTGCTGAAAGCTGAAGATATTTTAAAGGGACATAATCTGTAATTACCGAACTGGGCTACACTTATCTGGATATTATGACATTGAGCGAGTAATCACCTCATTAACAGATATTTTTTAGATCTTTCTTTAAATTATACCGCCGCAACGAGGGCCTGCTGGAAAAGTACAACACCAACCTTAAAACACTTCTGCGACTAGGCATATCACAACCCCCATTTTATGGAGATGTGGTCTATAAACTTCGAAAGTTAAATGGGTCTGACGGGTTTCCTGACCGCTTTACAAATTTAATCAGGAAGTTCGTCAGAAAAGGATATAACCCTTTCGTTTTACAGCGCACTGCATGTTTAGTGATTGACCCCTCTACAGTCAATCATTACGCTTCACTTTCCACTTGTGCGATGACTGGACTACCTCTTGGAACTTTATGATTTTACCTACTGAAACCCCAACGAAGGGAGGTGGGTGCATGAGCTTTCGTCCCTCGGGTTTTCTGGTCGTACCCTAGATTGGTTTTCTCTTTAGCTGCAACTACTATGGTATTTCAGTACGATTCTGGATACATCCTGAGATGTTTATTATTTTGTATGTGTTTCTTTAGTTAGTTTCTCTGGATGTGGACTTTATTGTATCATGTCCACCGCCATATGCATGCCGTCTTAGGGATGGTTTAAATTGTTGTACTATTGATTTTATGAATATTGAGTTCTGCTCAACCCGTGGCTAGAGGGCGTGAGCGGTAGCTAGTATATTTCACTACCGTTCATGAACAATCTCAGTCAAACCGAGAATGCAATATTTCGTATATGTCGTTTTCGGCCATTTTCAAAGGTCCATTATCATACTCTTTTATATTGTTAGAAAATTCCTTTTTGATGGGATGTAGTTTTGTTTACACTGTCTTGTCTATTTGGGCGCTGAAGACAGGATAATAGCGAGGATTGTGCGCATATAAAATCGATTCAAGCTAACCAGTAGGCCTTATTGCCTACTGACCGTTCCAAGTCGGTAACCCTGTCTTCACCACCCTTTCTGTTGTTTTTTTGTCGATGACATTGCTTTCGGACGCTGTGGTTTCTATAAGCCCTATATCTCATGTTTGCTAACTATTTAATGAGCCTATGTGGAATCTATAATCGAATAAATTAAGGTTTTTATAACCCAAATGTTGAATACTTGTAGAAAATGCAAACTGATTCTTCTACAGAAAAAATACTATAAAACAATAAAAGTAAATTAGTCTCTTTATCATGTTTATTCGTGTACATAAATGGTATATATAATCAGCGATTTGTGATTATTGACGATAGTCTTCGGCCCATTTAGAATTATACCCAGTACATTGAGAATTGTAAATACGCATACATATGAATGTTGGATATAGCCAGATAATTGTGACTGATGATAAATGTATCCTGCCCACTGAGAATTATATCCGACCCATTGCCTCTGGACCGCTGTTTTTGCTCTTTATTTTACCTGGAATAAAAGTCATGTTGACCTCTTTGTTGTATCAAAGTAGTTGTTTTAGTCATATGATATATTAGGAATATGATATAAACTGTAATGCCTGGCACCACACCCTTTATAGCGGCTTTCACTACGGTGCCATTGCGTTTGGATGTTGTGGTTTCTTTAGGACCATTTTACTCATTGTTATAATATTATCATGTTTTGACTATGACTATATTTTCTAGGATCAGAGGACGAGACCTGCACATCCCGTCACATGTCTGATATCGTGATCGAGTTCAACGCACCCGTGATACTTACTCACTATGTGGCAGCCGTAGAATATCGCTATGAGATGTAGTTGAAATGAGTTATAACCTGGATCTATTGGAATAAAACATTTTTTTAGAACACTGGAATCCGTAGATTTAGATTTATTTTTATGTTTCTTTTCGCGAGTCGTCACACTTAAAGTGGCACGCAGTAAACACGTTGTGTTTTGTTTTCGACAACCTCTTAGTTTCACTACATAACTTGTATTTTGTACTAATTATTGGAATAGCTCAAATTTCTGATTATACTGCACAATAATAAGTTTAAAACTATTGTTAAATCGCCAAGATAAAACGAAAACGCCAACTCGAGTAATCTAAGTTTTAAATATAGGCAGGCAAGCTTTAAGTGAAGATTAATAAATCGAGAAGTAATGTGAAACACAAATATCCTTGAGGGCCAATGTTACACACACATATCATTGAGATGGCCATCAGTTGTTTTTGATAGTCAATAAGGGATCCGCAGTCATTTTAACAAAGTGGCGACTAAAAAACAAAATTAACGCGATTACTGATGCTTAGTTAAACAACTTTAGTCATTCTCTAAATATACTTTTATAATCATAACACATGACGAGAAAACCGGAAACGATTCAGTATTCCCAATTTTGCCATTATCCAATCTCGCTCTAATTTTTGGAGAGGATTCTAGCTCTGGGTGTCTCAACGCTAATTCTGTATAAGCGAGTACATAGCGTACAGGTTACCTACTTTTAGTTCTAAGGTATCATCATAATTACAAATAACTACACAGAAAAATAAATATTCTGTCAGCGTATAACTAGAAACAGCTTTTGCATGATATTATTTCACAATATGTACCAAAACGTGTCAATACTTTGTATCACAATTTACCGATAAACTAAGACAACCTCTCAGCAATAATAATTTTATCCCTAAATATACAATACCGCCAAGTAAACGCTCTATTCCAACAAAGCAGTAATTGGAATAAGACACTTTCTCAATGTCACATACGTGTGCAATGGTCCATGGCGGTACCTCAAACCTGCTACGGTTCACATATAAACGCATCAAGACACGTTCCCGCTAAATCAGCACGGTGTTATTTAGGAACGATCGATTGCCTCAAATAGGGACAAGATGAAGGATCCACCAGACATGTCAACACAAGGTCTCGAAATAACAAATGGTAACGAGCTGCAGCTCTTGTTCGCTGGTATTGAGCTACCCAGGCCAGTTATTCCAATAAACAGTAATTTCTATGGGGGAAATGAACATAATACTTCACTTGCCTCTCTTGCCAGAGGTCCTAGGTTCAATTACCATATGGTGGAATCAACGAATTTCAGTGATACATAACCTAAAGACATGGCCTTGTTATCTTATTTAAGTGGAGTCGTAATCCCAGTCCTATTTATTTTTTCTTTTAAATATTGTTTTATACAATCTTGTCTACGGCGTGGTATTCCAGTGTGGGTAGACACCGTTGACATTACTGAAAGATTGTCTGTCTGTCTGTCTGTCGGTCTGTCGGTCTCATAATAGCTTGTGCTTCATATAGAAAGGAACATAATTATATCCATTACCTTGTAACAGGAACAACTGAAGTTGCATTTTACGTACTGTTAGATTCTTAAAAATAACCTAGCACATATATTCGCTGCTTATTTCAATCGATTGTTTTATTATTTACAAGCTAACGAATATAACAAAAGGTATAAACAGATAAGCGAAGCATGTTTATCTCGTTATTAATTCGCTCATGTGCAGAAACTGATTTTCTTGCTTACCGGATAAGGCTATCCACGTTTTACATGGGGGGTGGAAAGTCTTTTCTTGCAAACCGGACAATGATATCCGTCATTTTACGGGGACTAGATATTTCCATCTCACCCTAGTGTCGAGATAAAATTCACGCGCACCAACATCTGATTTGCAGGAAAATATGTAAAACGTTAGACGTCAACGCACAACATGTCTCTAATATGCAAGAAAAATAATCAATCATGGGTATTCGGTTCCGATGGGGAATTTCAACCCTCGGTATAAGTGGTTTATTTCGGAACCTCGGCAGAGCCTCGGTTCCGATAAAAACCCGTATACCGAGGGTTGGAATTCCCTATTTTCACCGGATACCCATGAAAGATTCTTATAATCTTTATTGGTAAAGATAAAATTCACGCGCGCATCAACATTCGGTATGCAAAAAAACATGCAAAACGTTAGTAGCGGCCGGCGTCAACGCACAGCATGTCTCTGATATGCAAAAAAAAAGAATCTATCATGGGTATTGGGTTCAGATAGGGAATTCCAACCCTCGGTATAAGTGTTTTAATCGGAACTTCGGAAGAGCCTCGGTTCCGATAAAAACACGTATACCTCGGGTTGGAATTCCCTTTCTTCACCGGATACCCATGAAAGATTCTTATAATAGTTTGTTTCTTATAGCAAAAGGAGTTTAATCCCCATCTGTAAAATGTTCTCCATGCCCTCTCTAGTTTCGATAGTGTCCGTGTAGACTTCTGGCATCATGGTTTGATAATGGTTTATAATGTGCTGCGAGTGTAGATAAACTTATGTTTCGATGATTTCATCTTCTCGTCATACACAGCATCGAAGTACTCGTTCTGCGCCACCGTGAACACATTCTTCCAGTCTCCAATTTCTCCTGAAATATATCAGGGGTTAAGATGACACTTCCGGCACGAACTTCTCCATTCAGCAATGAGAATCTTACTTTAAGGTTTGAAGACAGGCTCATAAAATCATAAACATTATATACGTTTATATATATATTCGTTTATATACGAATTACATTCCAGTGAGGGCGACAGTGGATAAAAGGGCTTTACCTTTGTCGACATTATTGTCCTCAGGTTGCCACTGTCACCGTCTTTGTGGTGCAATATTTATTAATTATAAACACACCATCATGTTTTATCCGTATCACATATATTTGACTAAGCGTTCACTGATTCCTTTGCGCATGGCTTCTTGAGCATGTCGTGTTGAGCATGGAAAAACCCAATTACTATTTATACACTTGCTGTGACATCAAAATAGTGAAACACTTAGTCTACTTGTTTTTTGACCGCTTAGCGACATAATCGGGAAACAGTGTACAATGTTTCACGCCAGGGTTAGGGCATTTAAACGTGGAGTATAACAATATGAATTGTTAAATTGTAAAAGGTGTATGAAACGGAGCATAACTCTAACATACATAATTAATAAGAGAAAACAAAACTTACGAACATAGGTCATAATGTGCATGGTTAGGTTGCAGTTCAGTTTTATGAAAAGGAGCATAACTCATCCGTAATAAAATTCAGAGTTATCGGACATGAAGTATAACACTAAGAGCCCAGAGAGGTCTTATGATGTTCTATGGTTTCCTACCAAAATGATGTTCTGGGGCCTCTCCCCCAACCCCTACCCCTACCCACCACCTCCACACATACACACTGTCTCCCCAAATTGACGTTTTATTATTAAAACTTTGAATTAACAATGCAACGAATGGTGATGTCAGAGATCGAGATGAGTTTCCCGCATGCTAATCTTAAAATCACCGAGGAATATTCATGCACCGTAGTGATAGTGATATATTTAGATTTCAGTATTACACTTTAGAAAGGTATAAGGCATTCCCATTCTAAACGTAAAATTAAACATTAATTTCGGAATCTTTGAAAGACTATGGCTTATTTAAAACTTTTAAAACCATCATGAGACGATTTAAACCGACATGTAGCTTCCACAAGGCAGATTAGGCCTTAAAAGTAGAATTGTGTTTATTTGCCGATCGCTCGTGATTGCTATAAATAAGAGCACAATGTTCTCAAATTCCTGGGAAGTCCGCAGAACGTCATTTTAGTGGGAGGCACAAGAACGTATTGTTGGCGGGAAGTCACAGAACGTCATTTCGTCTCAAAGCCCAAAAACGTAATTTTGGCGGGAAACCCCAGAACGTCATATAAAATGTGGGAGCTCTTAATTGTATACTACTTAAGAACTGTATAATGTTTCATGACCATATGTCAATCTTTTGCGGAGTTACGTTTCATGGTAACTTTTTTTATGAAAAGGGCCACTACTCTACCGAAATTAAAGTCAGAGTATATAGACATATGTATATGCATTCAGTCGGGTCCGATGAAGATGTGTGTGTTATGTCAGGTTGAAGGTTAACGTTTTATAAAAGGAGTCATATCTCCGCATGGTTTCATTGATAAGGAAGAGCTGTATACAGTTTCATGAACAGAGGTCAAATACATTTCAAGTAATGGCAAATGTTAGGTTGCAGTTTGAAGTGTCAGAGACAGATGATGACGGAAGTAGATTACAGACGACACACTAATTCTTAAGTACGTGCCATGCTGGTAGTATATATATATATTTAGATATATATATAGTTAACAACATGTTTAGAGGTTCAGGACAATTTCGAATGTCAGATAACTAGGGCCTGGTTTATATGTATTCGTGTAGTAAATAGAGGTAATAGAGTTCCATAATGTCTTTTGCGAGAAATAACACGCCCACTAAACAGCACAGACCATATAAACGAATATTTACCCTTTCTGTATACAGTGAAGTCACCGTTATACAACATGTCTCTAACAGCATCAGGAAGTTCTTTATCTTTTTGCATATCTTTGAAGCTACACTTTTTTGAAACTTCTTCAAATAAACCATCTTTGTTTTCAATTCCTAGAAATTTGCCGAGCCGAATTATTTCTTCCAAATTGTTCTGTATAAAAGACAAGCAGGTCATAAATGTTTAACTTTCTCAAATAAGTATACACAGACTGCAAATGTCTACTAAAGGTAAAACTTAAACTATATACAAAACTAAAGTCGGAACGTTATATATTCCAAGTGTCTAATAGCTTTGTTGTATATTGACAACCCGCCATTAGACGCAGGACAGATTCCCCCGATATCAGATACTTGACGTTTGTCTTCAAATTCCTAGTAACAAATAGCATTTATAAATTACCCACTTTCCCAACAGAAATAGCCTGGCACGAGCTCACGTATCATTACCTTGCACTTTGTACAAGAGTACATTATGAGATAACTGACGTACACAGGGCACTGTCTTGTTGAAATGCGTCATTGTGTTATAACATAACTGAAAGAGTGAAGCCATGCCATAAATATCGTAATAAATATGCTAATGAAGGGCGAATCATTGCTGGGTATTTTCTATGCATATCTACATCTGAATTGCTTCGCCGTTGATTTCCGTAAATGTTAACTGCTAAGCAGATAAATGAAATCTGTGTTATCGCATGATGTAGCATAATTACATCATTCGTTTGAGCCTCCGAGGTGTATAGTCAAAATAGCCGCATATTATCAAAATTTCCCTGCCTTTACTAGTGATACAAAATGCACACTTTGATTGCTTGTTGTTATTATTACCTTTAATTTATCCTACTGATGTAATTTGGAATTGTATTTATTAGTGTTTGTTTGAGATATTTAATTACAATTGACATAGACAGTAAAGCGAAAGTAGAAAATGGATTAAATATATCTGTGGCGTGTCCAAATAGGACGTGAAGACATTCAGTAGATTGTCTTTTCCTTAACCCCGTTTTATTGCCAGTGTTATATTGGCTAATATTGATATGTGTTTTAAAAAATGCCTACGGAGAAAAATGTGAATTTTTTGTCCTCTTGACATACATTCGTCCTATATAAAAAAAAAGAGTATGATAATGGACCTTTGGTAACGGCCGAGCACGACACATACGAAATATTGCAGTCTCGGTTTGATTGAGACTGTTCATGAGTGGTAGTGAAATATGCTAGCTACCGCTCACGCCCTCTAGCCCCGGGTTGAGCAGAACTCAATATTCATAAGAATCAACAGCACAACATTTTAACCATCCCGAAGATGGCATGCATATGGCGGAAGAAGGAAAACCAATGGTACAATATCTTGTACGAAGAAGACCGCGAAGTAACAAACTACGTCACCTTAATATAATTTAATTGAATTGAATTGAACTGGATTGTATAGTCGCACCAACAGCTAAGGTCAAATGACGACTTTCCAGCTTTCACTGGTGGAGGAGATCCCAGTTGCACCTCCGGTCAATTTTAGTGCACGGGCGGGAAACTGGTTCATTTGGATAGCTTCCTCACATAAAGATTCTAGCCCCTGAGGGATCGACCTACTTTCTTAAAGTGGAATAATGATTAAGCCGGTGCTAGGAGGCGTGAGAGGTGTTGGATCTTAAAATTACCTCTCATGAACAGACTCAATAAAACCGAGTCTGCTATTTTTCTCTTTTGTTTGTGTGTGTTGCTTCCAAGGGATCACCTTTTCAGTATTTATTATTATAAAACAATACAAAGTTAATTTGCGCAAGTAAAATGCAATCAGATTGGGCCAAAAGTGCTATCGACATTATCGTTGACCCCTTCCATACAATGGAGTTTTATCAATATAATGAATGGCTATTGCTATTATATAAATATCACATTCATGAGAGTGTGATAGTAAGAATAAGAATTTTCACATTTTTACCATCATCCTCTCCTGAATGTGATATTTATTTTATTATACCGAAATCACCTAGGGCAAAAATAAGGTTCATTTTCAGTACAGATTTCACTTTGCCGTTTTGCTCTTTTTTTGTTTGTCTCTTTTTTTATTTGTTTTTTCTTTTGCTTTACTAAAACATTGCTATGAAAGTTATATCGTTGGATTGGAAATAACTTAACTAAAAACATGGTGGTAAAGTGCTTTTGAAGTCATGATGAGTTAAAAATAGCAATTTCATCGTACTGAGCCGATGACGTCACCGAAACAGTACGTAAACCAGCGCGCATCAAAGCTGCGCATGTGATTTATTTTACTATCACTCTGCGATTTACTATCACTCGGTACTATCAATTACACATCGTTGTCTATAGGGATTTAGCATGGGCGTGATATGTGAGGTATAATAATAGCACGTATAATCCATCCGGATTAGCTACAACATGTAGGAGTAGATAGATATAAACATCGAACAGGAAATGTAGCATTCAAGGACCACAGTCAACAACAAACACGCAGAAACAAGCAAGAACTATAAATATGAATACAAGGCAAGATGATCATTGTCGCTGAAGAGTTCTTAACTTATTTTTATATTTTAAAAGTAGATCAAGGTTACGATAATACAATTTTGCAAAGGTTTTTCGAAATTTATGGTTAGTAGAACTTGTTAAGATAATAAATGGATAACTATATACATGTATATCAAAAAGAAATGGAAGAAAGAATAAGAGGTCAATGACCTTGAAGCTCTACTGGCAGGTTCTGAAAGCTAGATCAGCATTCATGTGAAGTTTCATGAAAATCTGTCAAGTAGTTTCAGAGTAGTCGTTACAAGTTTTTATATATAACTCTATGTAAACAAAGATGGCCGCTGGCAACCATGTTTAATGTCGAATAAATATAAATTTTCAACAAGGACCACCATTATGTCATGCTGATCATTTTAGAAAAAGTCCCATATGAATATCACTTACAATTTTCAACTAGTAGTCGCTACAAACTAGTTTTTTAAAATCTATTTTTAGCCATGACTTGAATTTCCGGCCGACCTGAACTTTTGTTAGGATCAACTGCACATTACGACCAACATTTCTCTTAAGTTTCATGAAAATCCGTTAAATAGTTTCAAAGGAGTAGTCGCTACAAGTATTTACTATATAACTCTATGTAAACAAAGATGGCCGCTGGCAGCCACGTTTAATGTCAAATAAAAATTATATTTGACAAGGATCAACATCATGTCATGCCTTTTGATTTTTTTTGAAAAAAAATTGAAAAAATATTCTGGCCCTTGAATTGCTGAAGAAAAATATCCTGGCTCTGACTTGAGGGGAAAAAAACAGGCCCTCAAACTGTTGAAAAAAAATAATCTAGCCTTCTCTGACATTCTTAGGGAAAAATATCTGACTGAGTTCAATGGTAGCAGTTCAATTAGAGGAAAAAAATAAACTGGCTCCCTCGTTAGTCTATGATAAATGACGTAGATCTACTTAATCAGCCAATGGATTCAAAATGGAAATGTTTAACCACAACTTCTATCGAAATCTCCAGTTGAAATGCATTTAGAAGATAGTGATAGTATTCATAGCTGTAATAAATGTGATGTATATAGATCATGGTATTAATAAATGTAGTATACATTAGTCATGGTAGTTCTAAATGTGATAAATGTGGTATACACTGGCAAAGGTGGTAGTAAATGTGTTGTATAAAGTGTTATGACGTGGTCATGGTAGTACTTTGGTATACATTGGTCATGGTAGTAATGAATGTGAAATTCATATAAAATCATGGCTATACTTAATGTGGTACACGTAAGACAGTAATAAAGCTATTATTTTTTGATAATTTGTTTTACGATCCCTCCTACGACAAAACGAAATTAGGTATTTTATTTTTCCGTAGGGAATTGAATAGTTTATTGTTTTTTACCTCCTCCCAGATTTTAATAGAACATTTCATTCTCTTCTTTTCAAATAAAATAATTAAACTATGCTTTATCATTTTTTTCTTTTGTTTTTTTTCCCTTCCTCTTACAGCAATTCTCTGTGTTGATGGTTCGTAAAACAAATAATAAAATATAATGGCCTAAATGTGATTGGCATTGGTCATGGTAGTATGTAAATAGTGCAAACCTGTGAGGGGGACAGTGAATATTTGTCAATCTTCTAAGGCTATTTATTTTATTATACTGAAAAATATCTTTGAAAAAGATATTTGGTTCTGCTAAATATTCCATTGAAATAAAACATGAGAAAACATTATTACTTCTCTCTGTTCAAAATAGCTATTCTCAGCACCTAGACAATAAATGTGCAAATGGTTCTTAGTGTTCTTTCGGAATCTTCAGCTGTGAACTCATGAGTAAACTTTTCATCTCATCTTCAGAAAGTTGTGCAAACTGTGTCCGCCATTTTAGTAAATGTTCACTGATTTTCATTTGCGCATGTATGCATGCACTGTTCAGCATAGGACACCCAAATAGTCATATAAACTTGCTTTGACTTCACAATCATAAGACAGTACAAATTATACTGGGATGACATTACAAAAAAGACCACTCCATGGAGACATTACAAGCATGAGATATTACAAAAATGGGAAAATAACAGTCTGTGCAAACTTAACATGGATGTTTGACATGAGGTATATTTTAATAAATTGGTATCAGTGGTCATGGTAGTAATAAATGTAGTATGCATAGCTCATGGTAGTAATACATGGGGTATTCATGCAGTGGTCATGGTAGTAATGAATGGGGTATTCAGTGGTCATGGTAGTAATATATGTGATATACAGTGGTCATGGTAGTAATACTTGTGATATACAGTGGTCATGGTAGTAGAAAATATGGTAAAGAGTAGCCCTGATAGTTATACATGTGATGTTCTTTGGAAATGTAATCAATGTGGTATGCAGTGGTCATGGTAGTATTACAATACAAGGGTCTAGGTACTTGTGCGATGGACTTTGTGAATATCATCGACAAATAAGTGGACTTAAACCCAGCATTCGGTAGGCCCTACCACCATTATGTATACACTGTAGCCAGTTAGAATTTCGTGTGCTTCAAGATAAGGATTTCAGCATTCTGACCAATCACTGTTCTTATTTTTACAGGTATAGATGCACCAACATTCACATTTGACAGTTGTAATAGGAATAAATGTCAAGAAAGTATAGAAAATAAATTCATTATATAATTAGTTTGATATATCTGTACAGAGTAATGTTTAGTGTATTTACATGCCAAATTTTATGGTTTAAAAATGCTTTATCATTTTGAAATGTGTGATTAAACCTCTCTGAGCAGCATAATGCATAAAATGATCAGAAAAGTTTATCTGGGGCCATATTATATTTTTTATACTCAACGCTGGCCTTTAAGAAGCAGCTTCAGTCACGTGCAATGCCAGATTATAGACAAAGCTATGCTCTATAGGCAGTGTTAATAAGAATGGTATGGAACATGGTAGTCATTGCCCAGTACAAAAACAATCCCCTAAACCACAAACACAACTTCCAATCAATTCATAATTTAGAAGAGCAAAAGAGGGCTCACACAGAAATCAAACAAGGACAAGCATAACTAAAGATTAAAAACCAGCACAATATTCAAAGTCAATTTTAAATAAGGTCATTGACAATTCTGTCTCACCAACCATGGTCAAGTATTAATTGTGGCGGTTAGGTGGTGGTGAGGTGAGGGTGTAGGGGGTGCGGGAGGGAGTGATCAGTAAACATATATACCGAATACCGAAGCAAGACCTTCAATACCGCAGAAAGAATATGAACTGGGCGGTGGAGGGGAAGTGAAGTGTTACTGTATAGGACAAAATCGGAATTAATGCAGTATTTTCATTGAGGGAGTCTACAGTGGAGCGTGTCAGTGTTCGGGGGTGGAGGTGGAAGTGAACAAGATGCAGACATGGTAACTGAAGAAAACCCAAAAATAATAGAAGAAATATTTGTCTATTTTTTTGGGGTGATGGTGGTGGTGGTGTAGGAATGGGGAAGGTGTGGGGTTTATGGGGCTAATGACATTAACATGCTTGTGTGCAGTGAGGTTCATTGAAATATACGAAGCTGCTTAAACACGTTAACTGAAACTCTAAGTTGAAAACATTTTATCATTTGGCTAAATGAAATAAAGTTATGAAACATGTGTCCTTGATGACTGATGACATTTGTCATGCTCCTTTCATAGGGATATATTACTAGTGGGTATTGAAAAATGGACTTGCCAACAAATACACTTTTCTAAAATACAATACAGAAAATATTTATTCAAGAAAGGGGCCATAATTTCGCTAACATGCAATACAGAGTCATGGAACATGTGTCTACTAGCATCCATGCTTTACTGAAGTTGTATTAATAATTAACCATCACCTATTGAAGTACAAGGACTTGCCTAAAAACTTTAACCAGAATTTTGAAGTCGAAAAAGGAACATAACATTGCTTAAATGCAATAAAGAGTTAATATGGAATATGTGTCTTCTATTGCCCTTATATTCCAAGCTTTACTGAAGTTTTGTTGATGTACGACTTTCAGTTGTTAAAATACACTTGTTCAAAAAACGAACTTTCCTAGGCGGTAGCCCTATTGTCAACCCTTTTGTGTTTGTGATGTCGCTTGCATTTTTTATTACTTTTGCCTTCTCGTTTGTCTGTTTGCGTGTTTGTTTTGTGTTTTGTGGTTGACTGTCGTCCTTGAATGCTGCTTTCCCTGTCCGATATTGTTATCTGTCTTAAACCAGTAAGTCAAAGTAATAAAAAGCCATGCTTTTGCTTAAATGCAATACAGAGTTAAAGAACATGTGTCTACCAGTGACCTTGATGATACTGATGACATAATTCAAGTTTCACTGATCAGATCTACATCAGCCCTTCTTATTCTACGACTGGTAAAACTTAAAAAAATATTCCGGCTGAAAGGAAAATCCCAGCCCCCCCCCACCCCCCCCCCCCCCCACCCCCCCCCCCCCCCCCCCCCCCCCCCCCACCCACACACACACACACAGAAAATGTATAAAGTAAAATCATTTTCAAAGCAGATAGAAGAAAATAAATTCATAAAAGCAGGTGTTCAAAACATTTTGATTATGATATATAATGATAGATAACCTTGAAGATACGGATTAGGAAAGAAAAGTACCCGTTTTAGATCTTCGTAATAGACTAAATGGATAGGCAGGTCTGGATTCCGTGACATTAACGTTTCCCACTCCAGCACATACTCAAACCAACTGTTGTATTCGGCTGACAAAATAAAAGGATATTACATTAAAATAAAACATCTCGGAATATTACGCTATAGTTGAACCTAGTGTTTCATTAACTATAGCAACACAGATAACATAGGTACAGGTACATTATATTTGATCGTGTTTAAAGGTGAATGTCCGCCCTTTTTGTAGTATTATCAATTAACAAGTTTAACTCTTCAACATCATATGAACATTTCTTGATAGTCCCGGAGAGAAACATATATTTAAAACAGCTACTAAGTTGTATGTAAATAAAAGCATTATTTGCATGACGTAGATACTACTTTTACCATTGCGTGACTGCACGGGGAAATGCGGTACATCTGATTATCAGATCAAATCTTATCTCGCTTTTCACAGATATTGCAATGTGTGAATTGTATATCTAGTGTTGTGTATTGATTTCGATTTAAATAAACATATTCATGTAACAAAACATAGCCGGAGAACTTTAAGCCAAGCAATATAATTAAGTCGTTAGTAACCCAGTAAAACTAGCATTGAATTTAGCACAATAAGCTACTGCTGAACCCAGAAAAACAAGCAGGTGATTAGTGAACACAATAATAAAAGTATAGATGAACCACACACGAATGTAATGTTAAACATAGCAAAAGCAGACATGTTTTTGACTAAATACCAATTTGAAATGAGAACATGCTAAACAAATTATTTATAATCACGAGTGAATAGAGCAATCTAACAAAGTTTATTAAAATACTCAATGCTGATTGGTTATTGAGTAAGTGTTTAATATCCTATCAAGACCTCTGACGTCACGTCCTTTATCCGTGAGTACGTCATTTCAAACGACAGTTAAACGTCAGAAAACATGCAGAACAACTAGTACGTTATTGTAAAGCTACGTACGTTCATCCAACAATTTTAAGTCGTTAAAAACAGGATGAGTTTGTTTGTTTGTATGGTGTTTTACGTCATTTTCAACACAAGTAACGTTATATATGACGTAGATTTGATTTTTATGGTGGGAAGCAGACAACCCACTTTTCCTGGGTAGAACCAGTACTGTACACCTCCCGCCATCCGTAAGAATTGACACTTCCTCACTTACAAGTCTAACAGGATGCGGCTGCATATTTTCTTCGTTTCGTTTTGAGAGATGGACATGTAATGTAAGCTGACGGTGATAATTTGTTTGTATTATGTTCAGTTTCACAAAAATGTATGTATTAAATCCATGTCAGATAAAAAAACTAACATATTTCCAGCGGGTTCATATTGTACGAGATCAAAACATAGTGTTTGGGACTTGAATCTCATTGAAACCACGCGCCCACGACCCTTTGTATCGACGATCTTCATGTATTGATCTGGGGCAATATAAACCCCCTGGAAATATATTTCTGAAATAAAAGGTACCACATACTTTTTTCCTCAAGAAACAGTGGAAGATAATGTTCGAACTGTCCGTCATAATTATATATCTTGAAGCCTTTCTGGTGATTATATAGAGAAACCACAACGTCCTTAGGATTCCGCAGAACATACACAATCTTGCATTTTTTCTCTTTCAGCTCTCTAGGCAGGAGTTTGTAATGGAGATGGGTGTTGAGGATTCTCGGGATGGCAGCTCGTCTAGCGTGTCAAGCGGCATCGCTTCAAGCATGTTGTCAACTTTATTTTTCGAAATGGTTTCGGCTTTACCGTTATACAGCATAGCTGTGATCTCCCATGCCCAATGGGAACCTGTAAATTATATACTCATGGTCAATGAAAACGCCCCCCAAACAAATTATTTTAAAAATTAGAAATTGAGGCATTTTGGACAAAATATGGTATAATCCATATAGCCAGTTGACATTTAAAAACTGTTTACCTGCATACCTGGATTTAGTGCATTCCATATTGTTGTTATGAAATGCAAGTGCATTTCCGGGTTTCAAAGTTACATCGCACGAAGAAATCATTTTCTCGGAAACATTCATTGCATAATACTGCCAGAAGTCAAACAATAAAAGGTCTGTAAAACTAATTGGAATTCATTCCGACATGTCCGAGACAGATTAATTCAGCATGAAATTTAGTGGATCAGTTTTCTTTTAATCATTACCATGATTATCCATTATAGTAAACACTGTTACATGGCAAGGCAAATAACTGCGTAACTGCTTGTCATATAAAAGCCTACCCTACAAATAAATACGTAAGACAAGTTAGGTATCAAGATTCATTACTTAAATATAAGAAATATTGGTTCAGCAAGTGTATTCTAAATAGTTTGCGAATAATCCAGCGCATAAACATATGGAGTTCATGGTGTGCTTTCATTGACCCTCAGTATATATACACACAGTTAGCTATACATGACATATATTTTACATGCTTGTCACATAAAAAGTCCCACATATGAGTTTCATATGAATATAGCACACTTATAATACATTCTTATATGAGCAGATAACACTTATTTCTTATTTAATAATGGTCATACGATTTCTTAAACAAACGGCTCAAATGGGTCAGAAGCTCTGATCTGGTACAACTGAAAGTAAAATAAATAAACAGACTTACAGTTCTTATTTCGTCGTCCGTCGTCGTCGAGGTACGTCTTTTAGTCGTTATTTCTTCTCAAAAACCGCTTGGCCTATTTTGACAAAACGTCATATGTTAAGAACCGTGGCGTTTAAATCTGTTAACAGTAATTCAGGTAATATCGACAATGGCGGCTGTCACTAAATAAGTCAAAAACCATTTAAAAATATCTTCTCTAGAGCAGTTGGAAATAGTGTATTGCAATATACTAGACTACCAAGCCTGTTCAAGTGAAATCCCGGAAACTTGGTAATATGTGTTAGGTCAATATCTTTTAACACAATTTATACTGAAAAGGGTAAATATTTTGTTTGTATTTGTCCTCTAGTTACACCCCTTTTTATCAAACAACATTGTTTATGGACAGACAATTCTCAGGGTAACAAATCGAGTTGCTGCGTGGCTCCATCATTTGTATTATTCCCCTATGTAAAGACAATGTATATACAATCTTCAACATAAGCGAGTATCCTTTG